>CAUYLG010071456.1:0-99953 GCA_963573385.1 Cacajao melanocephalus | reverse complement strand
CCCTCCTTCCTTTCCCTCCCTCCCTCACTCCTTTCCCTCTCTCCTTCCTTCCCTTCCTCTCTCCTTCCTTCCTTCCTTTCCCTCCCTCCCTCCTTCTTTCCTTCCTTCCTTTCCTTCCCTCCCTCCCTCTTTCTCTCTCTCTTTCCTTCCCTCCCTCTCTCCCTCCTTCCTTCCTTTCCCTCCTTCCTTCCCTCCCTCTTTCCTTCCTTCCTTTCCCTCCCTCCTTCCCTCTCTCTCTCTCTCTCTCTCTTTCTTCTCACTTTGTCACCCAGGCCAGAGTGCAGTAGTACGATGAGGACCTCCTAGCCTCAAGCAATCCTCCTGCCTCAGACCCCCAAGTAGCTGGGACTACAGGCACACGCCACCATGCCCAGCTAATCTTTTGTAGAGATGGGGTTTTGCCATGTTGCCCAGGTTGGTCTCAAACTCCTGAGCTCAAGTGATCCACCTGCCTTAGCCTCGCAAAGTGCTGGGATTACAGGTGTGATCCACCAGTCCCCCTTCTTTATTTCAAAACCACTCCCCCACCACCATACCCCTGCCCCAGTCCCCCCAACAACCTCCCACCACGGCAGTAGGCTTGGTGCAGGGTGCCCGCTTTCAGAGCTCTGTGGACATACATGGAAAGCCCTCTATCTGGTCTGGGGGTCTCACTGAGGCAGCTGTTTGCTCTGGTCAAAGCATCCTTTGCTCTGAGGATGGCCTTGCTCTTCTCTGTCCCATCCCTAGCCCTCCAATGCACGGCCTATTCACAGCTCCAGTCCCCCAACCTTCTTCACCCCTCCCATCCCCTCCTCATCAGGCCAACTTCCTTCACAAGGCTCTACCAGGATAGCATTGCCCCCCCAACCCCTAAGTAACTCTGCTGTCTCTGCTTCTGTCTGCCTCAGGGACACAAAGCTTCCATTTGTGCCCTGGATGGGGGCGATGGGGATAGGGCTGCTTCTCCATCAGGGCCCAGGGACAAATAATGCAAAAGTGTCACCTTAAAGGGGTCATGCTTGCACTAACTGCAGGGGGCAGCCAAGCCTGCAGATGGAGCGGAGCCCTGAGGGGAGGGGGCAGCTTGGTTGTGATGGCTGTGACAATCCAGAGAGCTTTGAGCGTGGGGACTGAAAAGGGCTGAGCCTCCACCGGCCTGCAGAGCTGTGGGAAGAAGGCCTGCAGGCCCTCACAGCTGTGTCTCGCGCCACTGTTGCATTTCAGAGCAGGCAGGGACAGGCCCTTAGAAATCACTCAGCCATCCACCTCCTTGTTGTGCAGGTGGAAAACTGCAGCCCAGAGAGGGCAGGGACATGCCTGAGGGCACACAGCATGCAGGTGATAAGGCTGTTTTCCTCTCTGGGCCTCCAGCAGATCTGTGCGCTTCTCCTGCGGGGGGTCAGCATCTTGGCCAGCTCCGTCTCCCTGGGGTCTGACGGTCACAAAGGCAGTGTGCAGTGGGTGCTTCTCCAGAGGACTCTGGGTACATGCTACCCACTCTGGGGAGACTGACCTAGGATAAGTCACTGGCTGTGTGTCCCCCTAGGGTTTTCTCAGAGGGTGGCCATGGATGAGTAAGTTTACTGCCCAGATTTCCCCTTTTCAGTAAACGGCAGCTATTTCCTCCTGGGTGGCTGTGTCCTTCTGGTCACTGGGTTCCTGGAAGGCTTAAAGAGGCAGGGGCGGCCAGCTGCGGTGGCTTACGCCTGTAATCCCAACACTTTGGGAGGCCAAGGTGGGCGGATCACGAGGTCAAGAGATCGAGACTATCCTGGCCAACGTGGTGAAACCCCGTCTCTATTAAAAATACGAGCATGGTGGTGCATGCCTGTAGTCCCAGGTACTCGGGAGGCTGAGGCAGGAGAATTGCTTGAAACTGGAAAACGGAAATTGCAGTGAGTCGGGATCACGCCACTGCACTCCAGCCTGGCGATAGAGTGAGACTCAGTCTCAAAAAAAAAAAAAAAAAAGAGGCAGGGGCTTACATGGGCACGCAGGGCAGACCCTCCAACACCTCTCATGCCTGTATTAGACGCAGGGGAGGTACGCAGGCTGTGCAAACCTCGCCCTGACCACAGGACCTTGCTGTTTAACCTAAGAGCCCTCAGGAACTACAAATGTCAACAAACCATTTGTGAAGGATTCCAGGGAAATAGGAGACACCAGAGACAGCCCCAGAATTTCCATGCAGGAGGCCCTTGGGGGGAACGGAAGCTATATGTATTTACATAAACTATAAACACTGTCCAAATTGAAGACTGAGGTACTAAAAGAGACAAGGTAAAGCCACATTGCCTATTTCCTTTCAGCTCACGGCCCTAGGAATGAGGGAAGAAGGGTTTGTCCATGAAATAAAAGCATTCCAGCAGGGCCTGGAGAGAGTCAGTGGGGAAGAGGAACCTGGGGGAGGGCCCGAGAGTCAAGAGGGTTTTGGGGTTGATTCTGGAGGCTCTAGGGATCCTCAGAAGGCTTGGGCCACTTCCTAAGCCTGGTCGTACAGACAGAGACTCAGGGGCCTCCAGGGGCCTCCATATTTCACCACTCTCACTGGGGACTCAGGCCTGTGTCTGTGCAGCCTCCTTACAGGGCCACATTCTGGACCTGGCCAGACCTAGGCAGGGGCCAGGCCAGTTTACCCCTTAGGATTCTAATAGGCTCGGTGCCTGGGCCCGCCTGCTTGAGGGGCCTGCGAAATGTTTGTGGCCTAAGAAAAACCTATTCACTCTAAAACCCAAGAAAAAGAGCAAAATTAGAATTAATGAACATTTAATTAAATGTCTACAAATGTAACATGTCACCTTTATAGTCATCATAAAAATGTCATAACAGGGCTGGGCACCATTACCTTAATCCCAGCACTCTGGGAGGCCAAGGTGGGAGGATCACTTGAGACTAGGAGTTTGAGACCAGCCTGGGCAACATGGCAAAGACCTATCTCTATGAAAACTACAAAAATTAGCTGGGCGTGGCAGTGCACACACCTGTTGTCCCAGCTACTTAGGAGGCTGAGGTGGGAGGAATGCTTGAGCCCAGGAGTGGGAGGTTGCAGTGAGCCGAGATAGCGTCACCGCACTCCAGCCTACCCATTGTGTAGACACAATGAGACCCATCTCAATAAAAAGTCATTACGTTTGAGAACAATTTCTAGGTTAGGTTTCTCTCACTTGGCCAAAATCCCCACATAGACATGATGATTGCCAAGAAATCAGCCACTTATAAATTAAAATGAGAACTCATAATTGGATAATATCAAGAGTGCAATTATGGATATTCCTGCAACAGTTTTATAGCAAAAATTATGTATATGTTTATTATGGGATGTAGAGCATTTTCATATGTTTGATATGATGTAAGGTGTGGCCTCCAGAAGGAAGAGGGCAGTGGCCTGCAAGCATTTTATTTATTTTTATTTATTTATTTATTTATTTATTTTGAGACAGAGTCTCATTCTGTTGCCCAGGCTGCAGTGCAATGGTGAAATCCTGGTTCACTGCAACTTCTGCCTCCCAGATTCAAGCAATTCTTCTGCCTCTGCCTTCTGAGTAGCTGCGATTACAGGTGCCTGCCACTACGCCTGGCTAATTTTTGTATTTTTAGTAGAGATGGGGTTTCACCATGTTGGCCAGGCTGATCTCGAACTCATGACCTCAGGTGATCCACCTGCCTCAGCCTCCCAAAGTGCCAGGATTACAGGCGTGAGCCACCGTGCCCAGCCCTGCAAGCATATTTTTAAATGGCCCCAGCTCATCCATGCTGGGTGACCAGGGAAGGACTGAGGGCTCAGGGGTAGGGGTGTCAGGCTGAGATCCAATTTGCCCACTGTGGGACACAGACAGCAGCTCCAGGACAGGCTGTAGAGGCCCCTTGTCCCATCCCATCTGCCTAGCTGTGGCCAGCCAGCCCAAACTTTCATTCCAGGAGATGGGCTTCTGCCTTGTGCCTGTGAAGGATGCCTTCCTCTAGCCTAGCAGATATCAGCCCCCAGGAGATACCTGATGGGGCTTGGTCCTGTCCACTGGGGCCACAGGTCATGGCCACCCTCACTTCCTCCTAACTTATTGATAGAGCTAGGAGAGATGGGCTGCACCCTGCCCTGTCTCGTTGCCTGCCCGTACTGTGCCAATACAGACCTGGTTCTCCCAGCTCTTCCCTTTCCAACAATATTTCAAGGTCATAGTCCACCCTGACTGCCTACCCCACAAGCCAATCACAGCCCCTTTTACATACACGGTGAGGCCCAAAGTGAACTTGGACTCCTTACTCCCGAGAGCAGTCCACCCCGCTCCTGCAGCACCATAGTCTCTGGCCTCCCCGGTCTGGGCCCAGTCTGACTCTTAGATTCCTCCCTCTTCAAATCTGCTGACTGATGAGGAAGACATGAGTGTTAACTGTATGATGATAATAAGCTGATATGAGTGGAGTGCTTACTATGTGTGAGGCACCCGTTGCTAAGCACTTTCATATGCATTTCTCATGTAATCCTTCCAATAAGAACAGCATGAGATAGCTACTTGTATTTATCAACCCCATTTTATAAATGAAGAGACTGAGGCCCAGAGAGGTTAAATCACGTGGCCAAGGCTATGCCTCTGGTAAGTGGCAGAGCTAAGAGACACATCCGGTCAGAACGAAGTCAGAGCCCAGTCCTTAACACCGTGCTGACTGTGCTCAAACACAGCTGGAGAGGGCTACGGTGGGAGGTGCCCTTGCTGTGGCCACCCCAGGCAGACCTCTGACGGGCCCCAGGAAAGGAGCACCCGTGTGGTAGCAATGTAGGGCCTGCAGAGGGTCAGCCGGCTGGGTGAGGCCCCAGAGCCTGCCCTTCCTACCTGGGTGGTTCCAAACAGGCAGTCTAATTTGTGTCCCTGTCCAGCTCAGAAAGGTCGGTTTTCCACCTGGGTCTTTGTGTCTGCATAAAACATGCAAATCTATGAGGGTGAGATATTTGGTTTGGGCCCTCACAAATGTAACTATACACTTCCTTTTTCCTTTGAATAAAGTGAGCTCTTGTACTCACTGGTCCCTTTGCCTGGAATGCTTCCCTCACATCTCTGGTTGCTCCGTCCCTCCCATCATCCGAGTCTGTGCTCCCTATCACAGGATCAGACCAGTCTCCTTGCCTGTCCTGGGGCAGCAGCCAGCTATCCGCCCCCCATCACCTCATCCTCTCACTTTGCTTTTTATTTATTCTATTTTTATGTTTGTGGGAACATTGTAGGTATATATATATATTTATGGGTTACAGGAGACTTTTTAATACAGGCATGCTATGCATAATAATCACATCAGGGTAATAGGGGATCTATCATCTCAAGTATTTATCCTTTGTGCTACAATCCAATTATACTCTTTTGGTTATTTTTTAATGTGCAGTTAAATTATTTTTGACTCTAGTCACCCTGTTGTGCTGGCAAATAGTTGGTCTTACTCATTCTCTTTGCTTTATTACAAAGCAATAGATTTGCCTTTTGAGGTTGTGAGAGTTCAAATAAGTTAATCTAGAAAACACTGATAAGTACTAGGTGCTATTTTAAGTGGTAACCATTTACATGCCATCACGGCATTTATACAACATAGCACACATTACATTTGCCTGCTTTCTTGTGTGTCACTTCTTTGCCTTACTAGAATATAATCTCCAGGACAGCAGGAGAATGACTGGTTTGTTCACTGCTGTATCCACCAGGGCCTGGCTTACAGAGCCATACCTGGCATTCAGAAGGCGCTCAATAAATATACGTTGAATTCAATGAATGAACTGAGGTCTGGAGAGGCAGGAAACGCTTTGGCTCCCATGAATTCTGCAAATATTTACTCAGCACGTACTCAGCACCAGGCAATAGGCTGTCTCATTTTTACAATATTAGCTTGAGACTCTGGCAGGAGGAGACTTAAAAATCAAGTGTTTAGAATAAGGTACACAGAGTGAAATGGGGTTTTAAGCCGACACTCCGTTGGGTTTTGAGAGATGCACACTCCTACGTACCTACACTGCTGTAAAGAAACAGACCATTGCTTCACCCGGCAGGGCGGGGTCTTGGAGCCCACGTAACACTTAGGCAACTGACCAGCAGGGGTGCGGGACGCAGGACCCGGTTTTAGGGGGCTGCGGGGTCAACGGTCAGTGGGCGGGCGGGGGCGAGACTACAAGTCCCAGGCTGCTTTGCGCGTCCGCCGGCCCTGCGCCGCGGCTGGGCGGCGCGGAGGGGTAGGGGGCGCAGTGGCCGCGGCGCGGAGGCGCTGGGCACGGGTGCGGAGGCGCTGGGCACGGGCGCGGGCGCGGGCGTGGGCGCCGACGGTTGGCTCGCGGTAGGGATGCCCGGCGCCGGAGCCCGGGCGGAAGAAGGCGAGGGCGGCGGCGGCGAGGGCGCGGCTCAGGGGGCGGCCGCGGAGCCCGGGGCGGGTCCCGCGCGGGAGCCAGCGCGGCTGTGCGGCTACCTGCAGAAGCTGTCGGGCAAGGGCCCGCTGCGCGGCTACCGCAGCCGCTGGTTCGTGTTCGACGCGCGCCGCTGCTACCTCTACTACTTCAAGAGCCCGCAGGACGCGCTGCCCCTCGGCCACCTGGACATCGCGGACGCCTGCTTCAGCTACCAGGGCCCCGACGAGGCGGTGGAGCCGGGCGCGGAGCCGCCCGCGCACTTCCAGGTGCACACCGCGGGAGCCGTCACGGTGCTCAAGGTGGGACCGCGCGCCCCGCTGCCGCCTCCGCGCATCCGCCGGCGCCCCCTGCCTTGGCCGCGCGCCTGCGCCATCCACCCTCCTTCCTCCGAGGCCTCCTCGCCCCTGCCCACGTCGGCCTGCGTTTCCCCGCTTCCTCACATCCCATCCTCGTTCCTGTCTCCTCCCCTCTACCTGGGCTTTGGCCAGTCTGGCTGTGGCCACCCAGCCCTGTCTCCTTCCTCAGACACCTTGACCCATTATCTCTCTCTGCGCTTTCTCTCGGGCCCCCCTCTGGTGTCTCCCGACCCCCACCATCCCGTGGATGTCCTATGCAGCCCTCCCAGGCATCCATAAGCGCAGGTTTCTACCCCCGGGGGCTCCTTTAGGACTGTGTCTGTGACCTTGGTACCTCAGTGAACCGCTTTGCGCGGCAGCGGCCTCCTCTGTAAAATGGGAGAGCAGTAGGATCTACCTCATGGGGTATTGGGATTAAATGAATTATACTCTAAACTGCTCAGTAAGTATTAGTGCATTTGTTTTAGTTTTATTTATTTATTCTTTTTAATACAGGATCTCGCTCTGTTGCCCAGGCTGGAGTGCAGGGGCGCGATCTCGGCTCACTGCAGCCTCCATGCCTGGCCTCATGTCATTATCCCCCCTCAGCCTCCCAAGTAGCTGGGACCACAGGGGTGGGCCACCATGCCTGACTAATTAAAAAAAATTTTTAAATTTATTTTTATTATTAACGGGGTCTCACTATGTTGCCCAGGCTAGTCTCGAACTCCTGGACTCACACCCTCCTCCCCAACCAGCTTCCCAATGTGCTGGGAAGCCAGGGGTGAGCCACCGTGCCTTTAGCACTATGGACAGAAAGAGTCAGAGATGGCAGGGCCCTTAGAGACAGTCTACTACATTTCTCTCCAGAGTGGACAAGGAGGCTTCAGCTAAGGTCACACAGCCAGTAGGTGGCAGGCCTGTTTTCTTGCTCCTTGCTTTGTCCAGGAGAGTTGGGAGGGGGTCGCTTCAGCCAGTTATGCCTTGCTCTTATGAGGCGCCATTAATCCTCTAGTGAACAGACACAATGGGAGATACAGTGTAGAAGTGGGAGGCTAGAGTCGGGAGTCTTGGTGCTGAGAGGCCTTCCCTGTCCTTGGGAGTCCCAGGGGACTAAACTGTCACCTCCTAGGGGCCCACCTGCGTTGAGCACTTGGAGGGATCTGGGGTGCAGGCCTGGAGCTGGGTGTCCCTTCTCCAGGCTTTGCTCCCTGCCTGGTTCCTGTGAGTCTCCACCCTCACTGACTTCTCTTCCGTATTGCATGTTGGGCTTTCTCCAGGGCAACAGGGTTGGGCTGGGGTGTATGAAAGGACTGTCAAAGCTATCCACACACAGAGCAGAGCAGGCAAGCACCTGGCCTTGTGAGCTCAGGACTGTTCCTCAGACCCCCAGAGCTGCTAACAGCTGGAGCTGCTCCTGGGAGATGTTCTGAGAGCTTTGTCGACTCAGCTTTTGCCAATTCAAGAAGGATCTGATTCCCATGTTCTCTCGGGCTCCCTTGTCCTGTCTGTAAGTGGGTGCAGACAGCCTGTTTCCCCAAAGGAAACCAACTCAGGTTGCAGACCTACTCAGGGTTACTTAGAGAGTACCTGCATAAACTTGGGAATGGACCAGTGGGGACCTTTGCCAAAGGAAGAGGCTTTTTCCTCAGTGTACTTACGGGCTGTCCCTGTGTCGGATGAATTTCCTGTGGGGTGTTTGTTAAAGAAAATAGAGTGTTGTGTTTCAGATTTTTCCCAGATGACTGTAGAGCCCTCTATCGGTTTTTTTTTCATTAAAAAAAAAAATCTGAATCTACATAAGCAGGGTTACAAGGCATATTGTCAGGAGTGTGGCTTTAAACTTGGATGGACTTGAACTTGAAGCAGGAGTCTGCTGCTCACACATACTGGACAAGCTGCACCACTTCCCTTCCTTAGTTTCCTCTTTGGTCTGGAAGGAATTGTACCTTCCTCATTAGGTGGTTGTGAGGATTCTGGAGAATGTTATGGAAAACGGCTGGCGCATTTTCCATAGTGGTATGGAAACTAGTAGGCACTGCATGGCATATGAAACATCAAGCAGCGTCTTTGGCCAAATATGTAGTGTGTTCATATAATGGAATATTATGCAGCGGTAAACAAAGGAACTGGAAATACAGGTGTCAATGTTGATGACGCTCACAAACAAAATTGAGCAAGAAATAAGTTGCAGACTGATTGTGTTGAGAATACCACTTATAGAAAGGTTAGGAAGATCATGTGGAACAGTGCTGCAGAGCATAAGATGTATGTTGTGTGGAAAGAGGAGGAGCTGCATGGGGCTAATGAGCCCTGGTTTCCAGGTGGCTGTTGCCTCTGATGGAAAGAGTGGGAATGTGATTGGGAATTCGTGCCTCAGGGCTTCCACTGTTGTTTTGCAGTATTTCTTGAACTGGGTCATAGGTGTATCAGTGTTTGTTATATTGTGCTATCCATCTTAAAAAAGAAATATATTTTTCTTTGGGTTACTGACAATGGAGGAATATTTTGACATGTACAGTTAAATTGGTCACAGATTAAGATAATACCTGAGGCTGAGTGTTGGCTATATACAACAATGGGAATGGAAACACAGGCAAGGCTTTCTAGAAGAAGGGAGCAGAAGGATGGGCATGATGGCTCACACCTGTAATCCCAGCACTTTGGGAGGCCGAGGGAGGTGGATCACTTAAAGTAAGGAGTTCAAGACCAGCCTGACCAACATGGTGAAACTCCGTCTCTACTAAAAATACAAAAATTAGCTGGGTGTGATGGCGCATGCCTGTAGTCCCAGCTACTTAGGAGGCTGAGGCAGGAGAACTGCATACCAGGAGGCAAAGGTTGCAGTGAGCCGAGATCGAGATCGAGATCGTATCACTACACTCCAGCCTGGGCGACAGAGTGAGACTTTGTCTCAAAAAAAAAAAAAACCAGGGGAGGGGGTAGCAGGGTTTTAGAGTAGGGGTGTGTTTGAAGAAAGATAAATTTCATTGTGCAGTTACTTCTTTTCAGCTGTGGGAGTAAAGTCTTTATGGTGGTAAGTATGGAAACTATCAATTTGTCTTCCTTTTCATCTTTCAAATGCAAGAACTGATGCCCATAAGCCTTAATGTTCACCTAATGTTTCACTTTAGGGCTGCCCAGCCATAGAGGAGACCCTGATTTCTGAGGATTTTAAGGTAGGATTTAGCCCTGCTCAGACTTTGGCTAGTTGTGTATAATTTTACAAATACCACTTCTTTTCACAGAGGGTTAAAAAGTAAAGAAAAATCAGCAATTTTCTTATTCTATTATTGTATGCTTTTCTTATTTTAAAGCATCTTTCAGCTTTCTCTGGAGAAGCTGTGGTTTTGTTGGGCTTTTTCAAAATCTTTTACTGTGTGAGTCTTAGTGAAAGCTGATATAGGAATTTCTTGGTAGACTCCTCTATTCCCAAACTTAGGGATTTGATCTGGTGGCTTATGAGGTAATAATAGACAGGGGATGGGATTTTGCTGACATGATGAAGCTAGACTCAGTTCCTCTCTGAAAAATAGAGGTTCCAGGAACAGTGTGTGTCCAAAATGTGGAGTATCATTGTATATTGTCTGATCTGACAAGTCTACTTTTTTTTTTGACTTTGTTTTGGATCAAATAAGGTATAGTAGTAGTCTTTCCTTTTACTGCATTTGATATCTGTCCTTTTTGGATAGTGAGTATCACAAGGGAACCTTTGACTGCCCAGTTCTTTACCAGGATGTATAGTGTACCTTTTACTGGACGTGTCTAGAAACTGCTGCAAGGGTCTAGCAGAGGCTGATGCTTCCTCTATGCATCTCTGTGTGTAGGGGTGCTGGAGGCTTCTCACGAGCTTTACTGGAATCTGAGGCACTTAGAGGAAGGGGAGAGCATGTGACTGACCAAGGATGAAGCTTAAACAGCCTTGCTCTTCCAGATATCTGTAGGCTTTGGAGAAACAGAGCGTCCTCAGACAGTCGGCACATGAATTCCTCCCTCCTTAGGTTCTTAGTGCTAAATGGACATGTGTGTTGGTTTCCGAGCCACATGTAACTGAATAGCTGTGTACCCCTATTCTTAACCCATTGTGGTGGAATACACATTCCCTGATGTAGAAATTTCTCTTAATGACAAACATTTGTTGGCTTGGGTAATCATACTGTGTTCAGTACAAAATAGATGTGGTGAACCAGCCTTCTTTGCTGTATGGTTCTCCTAAGCTATTCTGCCCCAGGGCATCCGCTCAGTCTTGAAGCATGATTTAACTCTTTTAGGTATGGGGATTTAACTTTTCATGGCTTTCCAATTAGTAAGTTCCTTCGCGGCAAGTTGAGTGTTATGCTTGTGATAGAGCACAGTGGCATTCCATCTCCCACTGCCTCTCACACAGTCCTCATTGCAGGGGAGTCTCCATCCTATTTCCTGCTCACCAGAGGGTAAGCTCCCCACGGACTGTGTGGATCCTCAGCTCCTGCAACAGTATCTGGCACAAAGGAGACATGCTATAGACTAGTGTTACGTTTCTGAAAAATTCATATGTTGAAGCACCCACTCCCAGTGTGATGATATTTAGAGGCAGGGCCTTTGGGAGGTAATTAGATCATGAGGGTGGAGGCTTCATGAATAGAATTAGTGCCCTTATAAAGAGAGACCCTGGAGAGATGAGCTCCCTCTCCACCTTTGAAGATACAGCAAAAAGGCATTCCTTTGCAAAGCAGGAAGAAGGTCCTCACCAGGAACCGAATTGACCAGCATCTTGATTTTGGACATTCCAGCCTTCAGAACTGAGGAGTAAGCTTCTGTTGTGTAAGCCACTCATTCTGTGTGTCATCTTTGTTATAGCAGCCTGAACTGACTAAGGTAAGGTGTCCAGGTAGACATTTGTTGAATGAATGAATAGAAAATGGTCACCCAGTAAGCACGGGTTGTAGTGTGAGCCCTGACCCTTTAGAATTGATCGGCCAGGACTCCCAAATATGCAGGTGTATTACATGCCATTCTTGCCTCATGTTGTGGAGGTGGCAGCCATTCAGTGAATGCCCACTGAATGTAACAGACGTCAGGAATCCAACAGGGGTTGTGACTCACTCTTTCCCGGAGGAGTGGGCTTACGGTCAGTCCCGTATTTTCAGGTCTCTGGTATTTCATGCCCACCGTCAGTACTCCAAGGACACTGTTAGAGCAGGGGCAAACTTTTTATGTAAAGGGCCACATAGTATTTTAGGTTTTGCATACCCTGCTATCTGTCAGTATTCTGCTGTAGTAGTACAGAAACAACCGTAGAATCAATATAGCTGTGTTTTAACTTTTAGTTATGGATGCTGAAATTTGGATTTCATATGATTTTCACATTTCATAAAATATTCTTTTGATTTTTTTCACCATTTGAAAATGTTAGCTGGGCACAGTGGCTCACTCCTGTAATCCCAGCACTTTGAGAGGAATAGGTGGGAGGATTACTTGAGCCCAGGAGTTCAAGACCAGCCTGGGCAACAAAGTGAAATCCCATCTCTACAAAAATTTAAAAACTAGCCAGGTGTGCCTGTGCACAGTGGCTCATGCCTGTAATCCCAGCACTTTGGGAGGCTGAGGTGGGTGGATCGCTTGAGGTCAGGAGTTCAAGACCAGCCTGACCCGCGTGGTGAAACCCTGTCTCTACTAAAAATACAAAATTAGCTGGGTGTGGTGGCGCATGCCTGTAATCCCAGCTACTTGGGAGGCTGAGGCAGGAGAATCGCTTAAACCCAGGAGACTGAGGTTGCAATGAGATGAGATGGCGCCATTGCACTCCAGCCTGGGCGACAAGAGTGAAACTCCTTCTCAAACAAACAAAAAACGAACAAAAAAAACTAGCCAGGTGTGATGGCGCGTGTCTTTAGTCCCAGCTACTTGGGAGGCTGAGGCAGAAGGACTGCTTAAGCCCAGGAGGTGGAGATTGCAGTGAGCTGTGTTCGCGCCACTGTACTCCAGCCTGGGTGACAGAGGGAGAACCTGTTTCAAAAAAACAAAATAGCAAAGTCAAAATGTGAAAATTGTCCTTGGCTTGTAGATTGTGCAGAAATAGGCAGAAGCTGGAAATGACCCCAGGCTGTAGTTCACTGACTTGTGTTCTAGGGAGGCCTCAGGAGCTGCTCACTCACTCGCTCACTCACTCAGTGTGCTGAGGCACTGGATATATGACTGGACAAGACCAACAGTTCCTGTCCTCATGGAGCTTTCAGTATGCGGGGGACAGATGTTAATACAATATAACAAACACCAGCCAGTGCTAGAAGGTTTGAAAGGAAAGAGATGCAATGCATGTATAGTTCAGGATCTTGATCTGGTTTAGGGATGGGGGAGGGCTAGGACTTCCCTGAAGAAGCGACATTCGAGCTGGGACACAAAGGATGAGTTGGTGTTGACTAAGGGGTGGAGAGACGGAAGTAAAGTGTTGTAGAGAGAGGAAATGGCATAAATAGAGGACCTTAGGTGGGGGTACTGCTTGCATGAGGGACTCAAGGAGTGCCTGGTGGCAGCTAAGGGTGAAGGGGACTTAGGCTTTGGAAGAGGAAGCAGGCCTCGGGCCAGGGCAGGAGTTTGGTCTTTGTCGTAAAAGCTAGAGTCAGTAAAGAGTTTTAAGCAGGGTTTGACAAATAGATTTGTTTTCCTTTCTTCTTCTCCCAAATAGATTGTTTTAGTCCATTTGGGCTGCTATGATAAAATGCCCTGCACAGGGTAGCTTATACACAACAGAAATTTATTTCTCATAGTTCTGGAGTCTGGGAAGTCCAAGATGAAGGCACCAGCAGATTTGATGTCTGGTGAGGGCTCACTCTCTGCTTTAGAGTAGTGCCTTCCAGTGGTGTCCTCACAGCAGAAGGGGACAGGCAAGCTCCCTCCGGGGCCTCCATCTGTGTATGTATGTATGTTAGTATATATGTATGTATGCATCTGTCTATCTACATGTATTTTTCTCCTCAAATTCCTTTTACCACTCTGGCCTCTTTTATGAAGACCCTGATCTCATTCCAGAGGGCTCTGCCCTCATGACTGAATCACTTCCCGCAAGGCTTCACTCTTAATACTATCATCTTGGGGACTGGGTCTCAACACATGAATTTTGCGGGGACACAGACTTTCAGACTGTGGCTGGTGGTTTGGTCATGCCTACTATTTTTATTTAACTAGGTTGGAGGATTATCTTGTTTGGGTATGAAGGGCTGAAGTATTTATATGTTGTATACTGGCAAACAGACTTAAAAGTATATCAATGCAAAGCTGAAGCTATCTTGAGCAGTTGCTTCTTAATTGTTTCTGAGTAGGGGCTGCTGTGATGGGTGAAGCTTGCTTTGGCAAGCGTGTGTGGCTGGGGCAGCCCCGCCCTGGCGGACTTCCATTCCTGAATCATTCCTAATGTTCCCTGGCCTCAACTTCTCTCCTGCTGCGCTTGCTTTGCTCGTATGCACATTGCCAGTTTCCTTCCCCCGTGGAGATAATGATTTCTTGAGAATTGGAAGGAGGCGTCAGATGCATTCGGGGTGGAGGTGTACCAGCTCCCACCCTACTAAGGCATCTGAGGGAGGTGGACAGGTCTCCTTGGTCAGACACTTCTACCTTTGAGTCACTGGGGTACAGACTTCCCACCTCCAGTCAGAACAAAATATAAATAGTAACACCCCCTTCCTCTAAAGAAAGAAAAAGACCCCACTATTGTAGAAGTGACTCTCAGATTGGGAGAGGGAACGGCATTTTCATTAGCAATTTTCGGTTCTGATGTTTAATGACATTTGATGGAGTGTTTACCTATATCCTGTCAGGCCGGCCCTCATCTGGGCTTTGTTTGCTTTCACAGAGTGAGTGCAACGTGGAAATGGTAAACTGGGTAGTGGTGACTAGTTAGTGACTTCTGACTAGTGTTCTGTGAAATATTCTGCCTGGAGTGCTCAGTTCAGTAAACATCCTGAGCACTCGGATGTGTGAGGCCATGTGAGGGGCAAGAAGCTGAGAGGATCCCTGGGGAGACCGCGGGTTTCGTGATTATCCAGCAGGCAGTAGCTCACCAGCCGGCACAGGAGGCCCCCAGTCGGCTAGAGATGCAGGTTGGTTTTGCTCCCTGAGCTAGTCTTTGAGCGTCTGCTGTTGTGTCCTACCAGAGCATCACCTCCTAGGAGGAGATTTTGTCGGTGTAGTTCACTACTGTGCCTTTCATGCTTAGAGCATGCCAGCACCTGTTAGATGCTGGTTGGCTAAATGCATGCTTTAAGCTCTCATATCCTCTTTGTGTGCATCTGTGTGTCTTGTCTGTGTGTGTGGTATGCTCTCATTTCATGGTCAAATGGACATTTGCAGTGTCCATTCACTCAGGAAATATTTTTGAGCAGCTATCATATTCTAAGCACTATGCTTCTTGCTGCAAATAGTGAAAATTTTCCTTTGATTAAAGAAACTGTAGTGTTAACTTTAAAAATAGCTTGGCATCTGATATAATCAAAGAATTGTAAGAATTTTGAAAAAACATTGAAGAGAACCGTATATGTCTGTAGTATTCAGCATTGGGAGATAAATATCACATGTCTGCAAGTTTTTTGATTCTGAGAGACTCTGGCACTTCATAGTGAATGAAGGGGAGGGGACATCCCTCTGTAAAATACTAATCTGGATATGGCCCAGGGCCAGACATCTGTGGTTTGTATAATAATTTCAGTAAACATCGCAGAATTGGAGAGTTCTGTATGACTCATTATCAAGAAAAACTCCCTGAAGAAGGTGGGAAAAGGGAGTTAGTAAATTTTGGTATAATTGTGTAGCTGCTCAAAGACTTAGTTCCTCTTGGATCAGCAGCATGTGTTCCCAGTAAGCTGGGAATCACCATCTTCTAATGAGTTTGCATGCTTGGCCATTTTCTTAGCCTTTGCTGAGATTGATTACCTGGGAAAACTGGAATCCAGTATGAGAAGGGGAGATTTGGGAGCTGAGCTCCTGTGGGCTTCCTCTTTCTGCCCCTTTCCTAGGCCAGTGCTGCTGAACCAGCAGACCTTCCTTGAGCAGACCGGCCTCCGGGCTGGGACTTGTGTGGCTGAGTGTCACATGGCAGGCCTGGCCGTGACCTGGAGGTGGGCAGGCCAGTGTTATCAGAGATGTTGATCTTGGATTATAGGAATTATTTCTAGGCAGCAAGCCCAGTATTCATTTTCCTCTCCAGCTCTCTGGTGTCCAGGAGAGGCTGTGCTTGCAGAGAAGGTAGCCAGCTTTATAAATGGATGCAGCCAACTGGCCATTCACCAAACAGACTTTGTTGAGCAAGAGTCAAGCACTGTCTCTGGCCTCAGGGATCTTCTGTGTCTGTTCTGGGTGTGATTAGGGCATTGTCATTAGGTGGCTCTGTGAGCTGGAGAAAGGCATTCGTTGTTTTTGCTCAAGGGTCATTGTCCCAAAGTTAGAACTGGAGAGGCCCTCAGAGATCAAACCCTTCCCATGCACGATACAGAGAGGAAACCGAGTCCCACAGCTAGCTAGTGGCTACCCTGCCACTGAAACCTCCAAACGCATGAGCAACACCTTACCATTTTAAACCCACCAGTTTGATGATACTTGCTTCATGTATCTACCTTAATCTGTTAGTAGAAAATTGGGCGTATTCTTTTTTTAGTACTTGTATAGAGAGACTCAAATTGTACTTCTAAACACTTTCTGTTGAGGCACAGATTTAAGAAGTTTCATCACATGGGAATTAACAGCACAGGTTGTACACTTCCAGTGGGGGTTGACTTGATAGGAGGCATCAGTGTTGTTTCCCTGGCAGAGACTGAGGCCAGGTGCATCCCTTTTCAGAGGGCTTCTCTTCGGAGGTGGCTTTGGTTTTCTCTTTGTTTCGTCAAAGGAAAACAGGCCTGTGGCAGATGGCTGTATCTTCTCTTTCTGCTCTGTAAGGCATGCCCTCTGGCCTCAGAAGTGAACCACTTTTTAAACCATACTGTTTACACAGCTCTTTCGTATATACTGTGCTAGAGGTAATGTGCTGGTAAGACTTCTTTCATGTCTGTCTTTGAAAGGAAAACATCTCCCTTAGAACTGCAGTTCTCAGATTTCATGTAGGAAAGAAACCTTCAGCCTCTGTTAAAATGCAGATTGTGGGTTTCCTCCCCTAGAGATTCTGCTTTGATAGGCAGGCCAGAGTGGGCCTCAGGAATCTGCATTTCTCTCCAGCATCCCAGCCCTTCTGCTGCAGACCTCCGTGGCTCCCCTGTGAAACATGATGAATGTTCTCTTTGGCTATGAAGAAAAGACCATGTACCATGGTGGCTTTCTAAGTGGACTAGAAATAACTAAACTGTGTGGGTAGAGACCAGTGAAGTGTGAACCCTCCATCCTCAGGTTGACTCTCTGTGGTTTATAGCTGCATATCTTCTTTGCATTCTGTTTCTGTGCTCCAGAGGAATGGCTTTTGGCCCAGTTCTCCATTGGCCCCAAGGTCTCTGACTCTTGTGCCGATCATAGTGGCTGGCAGACCCCATGTTCTAGGGTTCTTCTCTAAGCATTCAAAGAGAGGCTCCTGGAGTGAACAGTGTTCACTTGGCATCTTTGGGTGTTTCTGGGAGGGCGAATGCAATGATTGCCACCACCGAAGAGCTGGTAAGTACTTTCAGATCCCCCAGCTTTTCTCCACAGAGAAGTGGGTAACCATCTGATCCTCCTGAGACACCAACTCCACCTGAAAACACTATTAGAAATCACTGCGGTTCCCAAACATGCCTGTCAATTCACTGAAAGACCAGGCGAGTTCTTGGTACTGGGCCCCCTGCCTCCCACATCTCTGATGGGTAGAGCCTGGGAACCTGTCCCAACTTCATTTCTTAAAACTTCATGTTAAGTCAGTCATTCGTGTGCCCTAGTTTTAGTTGAAAAACGTCAAGCAGAATAATGTGGTGTTGCATAGTGTGTGGAAGCCATTGTGGGCAGAGGTGGAGCAAGACTGTCCAGTAGGCCACAGGCTGTGGCTGCAGTTGTTATTTTTCCTGAGCTCATCCTGGGCTCTCTCACATTGTGCAATGGCAGAGCTGAGAGGGAACCACCGGAATGTAGCCCTGTGGTCACTCGGAGACCTCGTGCTCCCTTTCTCTGGGAAACAGAAAGCATTTTGACAGGCTTTTACGTTTCCTGCAGGGACAAGCATGCCCGGAGAGCGGCCTTGCCCTTGCCCTTGTCTTCGTAAAATTTGTATCTCATCCCAGCCAGGTGGCCTAGGCGGTGAGAGGCTTCGATGTGACCAGGTCCCTCACAAGCCCTGTTGTTTTCATCGCTCGCTTTCTCGTGAATTCACATCTGCTCTTCTTTGTACTAGTTGTAGGCCCTCTTCTTCTAGTCCGTCACCCTTAGTTGCTAATCTCTGTTAAATGGTTAACAGCTTAAAAAGGTAGTTGCTGAATATGGGTTTGAGAAATGGCTTTTCTCTCAAGGTGTTTGCTTTTTTAAAGGGGTACTTGAGTATTAGAGATGGCGGAACTCCTCAGGCCACCACCTGCCAGAATGGATGAGGAATTTGTGGCGTCTTCCCAGGGAATGGCTGCCCACCTTGAAGCAGACTATTCAGGGAAATTGATTATGGGTTCTAGCTGTGCGCTTGGCCTTTGAAAGGAGTTCGATTAGCACTATTTTAATAAGATATGATTATTTGATAAGATGTACGAATGCTGATTTTAAGATAGCAGTTTTAAAAGATACAAAAGGAGAATTTATGATGTTCACTAGAGGAATGGACCTTGCAGTCTGCTTTCCAAGGAGCCAGGAGATCCAGGATTTGCCTTCTCGGTCTCTGTTGCTGGGCTGAAACAGAAGATTTCAAAACCTTCCCAGGGAAAAAATACATTTTTCCCCCCGTTGATGCTGGGCCAGATCCCTTGAAATTGTTTCCAGGCTCATGATTTTGAAACACTCAGGAGAAAATTTGGAACCTAAAGTTATTTATCAGATTCAGGGTTACAGTCTGTTTTCCATTTCAGTTTTGTTTTGTATTATCAGGCTGCTTACAATATTCTTGTGCTTTTCATTGCTTATGGAAGAAATTACTTTAGACATTTCTTAGAGATCCAAGTATCCTTCCTTAAGTTTAAGAAACAAAAGTTCCTTTATTATGAGCAGCCGTTGCATTCTTTTTAAGAAACGGATACCCAAAACTATTCATGTAATTTAAATTGCTTTCTATAAGGTTTGCAGACTTGACCCATTCTGTATATGTATTTTCCTTCCTGTGGCTCATTTGTGATGGTTTGTTATGTTGTTCTTTTGGCTTATAAATGTGGTAGGACCTGACCCTTTGGGAAGGAACCCAGAGTTCATAACCTTAAGTGGGTGACTGAGGTGGTGTGCAGCTGGCCAGCATCCTTTTGGTTGTATAAGGGATGCTGAGATGTTGTACTGGGTCTTGAGCACATAGGAATTTGTTAGGAAGGTGTTAGTGCGTTAGGAGCAGAGATTGTGGAGGCTTTTGTGGGCCTTTTGTGTGGGAGAAAGGGTACAGTTCTGTGGAGTGTGGGGTAGTGTGGGCCAGGTTTCTTGACACTTGGAAGGCGTGAGAGAATTTTAAGCCTGGGATGTATATGAGTTCATTGGTGAGGTGTCAGAAGAGGGTTTGGAAGGGGGAGACTGAGACAGCAAGTCCAGTTAGGAAGCTGTTGCAGAGGCCCAGGGGTAGGTGAATCTGGGGACCCAGAGGCCCAGGGGTGAATCTGAGATTATCAGGACTCATAAATCTGAGAGACCGACAAGGGAGTTTTTAGGACTAGGAGACCTGGCGATTCTATTCTATTCAGCTGGAGAACTGTTTCTCTCCTCTCCGTATTTGCTTATGTGTGGTCTTGTTATTGCTCATAGCAGTCTGTTTTTGAGAAATGCCCTTAGAGCAGAATTGTGATTAAAAGTGGAAGCACCTTGTAGACTGATGGTCATGCCCTCTCCCAGTGACACTGTGCAGACCCCTCTAGATTCGATGTGCAGAGGACCTTCTCTACTGATGTGGAGACCAGCATCTGATACAGTTTTATGTGTCCCTGAAGCCAACCCAGAGGTTTTTATTTGAACTTTGCTATTGATTGAGGTCGTCAGCATTTCAATATTTAAGAAAAATCACAGAGGAACTTGTGATTCCTGCTGAAATGCTGAGAGGATTGATTTTGTCTTGGGCAGGCTCACTCATCCTTCCCCTTGATAGCAAGTAGTGCAGACTCAGGTTTGAATTTTTTTTTAATTTCTTTTATTTTTGAGACAAAGTCTCGTTCTGTCACCAGGCTGGAGTGTAGTGGTGTGATCTCGGCTCACTGCAACCTCCACCTCCCAGGTGCAGGCGATTCTCCTGTCTCAGCCTCTCGAGTAGCTGGGACTACAGGCATGTGCCACCATGCCCAGCTAATTTTTGTTTTCTTTTTTTTTTTGAGATGAAGTCTTGCTCTGTTGCCAGGCTGGAGTACAGTGGTGCGATCTCGGCTCACTGCAACCTCCACTTCCCAGGTTCAAGTGATTCTCCTGCCTCAGCCTCTCGAGTAGCTGGGATTACAGGCATGCACCACCACGCCTGGCTAATTTTTTGTATTTTAGTAGACACAGAGTTTCACCATGTTGGTCAGGATGGTCTTATTCTCTTGACCTCGTGATCCACCTGCCTCGCCCTCCCAAAGTGCTGGTATTACAGGTGTGAGCCACCGTGCCTGGCCTGGTTTGAATTTTGACTGTGCCAAGTGGCTATGAGATCTTGGGCAAGCATGATAATATAGATGGTTGATACCTAATGAGTACTTTGTGCCAAACACTCTTCTGAGCTTAACACATGTTAACGCATTAATCTTCATAACGATACCATGAAGTGGGTTCCTACTATACCAGCAAGGAATCTGAGGCTTAGACAATTTATGTCACTTGCCTCACATAGCTAGCCAGTAGCAGAGCTGGGATTTGAACCTCGGCAGTTAGGCTCCAGGGTCCATGGGCAAGCGGTTGATACTGTTTGGGGAGAGATTGTTATGAGGGTTAAAAGACAGTGTGTATAAGGTGAAAGCATAGTGTCTGGCACACAGTAATACAGTTTTATAAAGAAAATTAGTTTTCTACCAGCTAGCTAGAAAATTGGTAGAAAATATATAGGTCGAAAATTTTCTATACATTTTTGGGTAGAAAAATGTTTGGAAATAACAAAGCATTGATGGGGGTTATTTCTGGTGATGCAGCTATGTTCATTTTATTTTCTTCTTTGTTTTTCTGTGTTTTCCAAATTCTCCACAGCAGATATAGGTTGTTATTATTTGAAATAGAAGTCTAAAATATGTGTGTTTTTTTAAACTGAAGATTAATAGGATCTCACCAGACAAACAGGACTTCCCACAGTCCAGGAAGAGTGAAGAGCCCCTGCGTAGCTCTGGTGGTGTGAAACGCTACGCCATGCTTAGTGACTCGGAAGTTGTCTGGTTCTTTCTTCAGTTCATCACTGTCTATTAATTTATTTGTAGTGTCTTAGACACGCATCTTCTTTGCTTTGCTTTCTTTGTGGGTTTAGAAACCCTTTATCTTCCAAGAGAATAGAAGTGTTAGGACAGCAGTGTCTTGCGCTGCTGGGGAGAATAATCAGCCCTCTCATAATTAGCGACTCTTTGCTACCTGGAGCTGGCTCCCTGGGTTGCCCGTGGGAGAAGCGGCCCTGGGCTTACAGTTGGAAGTTTCTGTCTGTCCTCCTAGCTTTCAGTTTGGGGCTTGGTCTTGAACGAGTGTTTTGTTTTCCTCATCGACAGCATCACGGTGCACGTGGCATTCATTTTCTGCGTAGAGTCTTGTGGCTGCTGATCGTACCTCAGTTTTAGCCAAACCTTCCCATGTGAATTTCTGCTATGCCACATTGCCTGATTTAAGTCCTGTCATCCCTTCCATACCATTATAATTTCGTGGAAATCTATAAAACTGTTGTTGTAAGAGACAGAAAGACACAGAAACTTAATTTTAATTATACAGGCTTTTTCTTCTACTAATTTAATGGTTTTTATTAAATTTACTTATTTATTAAATTCATTCATTTAATGGTTTTTATTAAATTCATTAGTTTATTAAATCTTGACTTAAATTTGAATTTATTTTCTCTGGTGATAGCTTTCTCACCCAGGGTATCACTTATCATTTTTTTCCAGATATTTGACCAGTTGTCCTAATGCCATTATGTATATATAATTATATATATAAAATATAAAATTATATTTTTGGAGACAGGGTCTCACTCTGTTACCCAGCCTGGAATACAGTGGTGTAATCATGGCTCATTGCACCCTCAACTTCCTGGACTCAAGAGATTCTCCCACCTCAACCATCTGAGTAGCTGAGACTACAGGCATCCATGACCACACCTGGCTAATTTTTGTATTTTTTGTAGAGATGAGATTTCACTGTGTTGCCCAGGTTGGTCTCCAACTCCTGGGTCCAGTCAATCTGCCTGCCTCTGCTTCCCAAAGTGCTGGGATCACAGACATGAACCACTGTGCCTGGCCCATTATTATTACATTTTTAAGAGGCAGGCTCTTTTGTTTCTGTTTTTGAGACAGTTTCACTCTTGTTGCCTAGGCTGGAGTGCAGTGGTGGATCTCAGCTCACTGCAACCTCCGCCTCCTGGGTTTAAATGATTCTCCTGCCTCAGCCTCCCGATTAGCTGGGATTATAGGAGTGCACCCCATACCTGGCTAATTTTGGCATTTTTAATAGAGATGAGGTTTCACCATGTTGCCTAGGCTGGTCTCGAACTCCTGACCTCAGGTGATCTGCCCGCCTCAGCCTCCCAAAGTGCTGTGATAACAGGAGTGAGCCATCATGCTCAGCCAAGAAGCAGAGTCTTGCTCTGTCACCCAGGCTGGGTACAGATCTTGGCTCACTGCGGACTTCCCCCACTGGGCCCAGGGGATCCTCTCACCTCAGCCTCCCGAGTAGCTGGGACTAAAGTACATGCCACCGTGCCTGGCTGATTTTTTTGTATTTTTGTTGTTGTTGAGATGGGGTTTTACCATGTTGCTCAGGCTGGTCTCAAACTCCTGAGCTCAAGCGATCCACCCGCCTGGGCCTCCCAAAGGGTTGGGATTACTAGCATGAGCCACTGTGCCTGGTCTCTGGATTTCTTAATTGTATACCTAGGCATTTTGTATTGATTATAATTATGAACTTGTTTCCCACTGCTTATTCTTGGCATAAGGTGAAACGTTTGCTTGCTGTGAGTATCTCAGAGGTAGGAATTAACCAGATCTCCTCCAGTTCTGTATTTTTAGTGCCAGCTACTGGACTTGGCCCAAGTAAGCCTCTTAATAATCATTTGTCAAGCAAATGAACACTTTATGTACATGGTGCTGTCTCTTTCTTTTGGATTACTTTAGCTACATTCTCAGGAGTAGAACTGTGGATCAAAGAACGTGAACATTATCATAGCTTCTAAAATGTGGTAAATGTGGTAAATTTTGGTAAACATTGTTTACCAAAGGGTCAGAGACTCAGGGAATAAGAGCTTAGACAAACTTGCTGTTTAGTGGAGATAATGAGGCCCGACTTCCTGTAGATGCTGCTGGGTTGCTACTCCAGCCCCTCTCCTCACAATCAAGCACTGCCTGCTGAGAGGGGGCCCTTCATATATGTGTACTGAAATCAGCTAACTTGTAAGCAAACAGCTTTATTGTATGACTTGTCTAAGCATCAAGTTGAGAGCTTGTAGGAGGCTGAGGGGAGTCTCTGGGGCCCGAGAGAAGGAACAGGTGGCCACGGCCTGTCTCACACAAGAGTGGGCTTCTGGGTTTTGGGCTACTGGAGACCTGGGGACAACAGCTTGTGGGAGCCGCTGGGGCAGCACCTGGTACTTCTCAGCCAGCTGTCAAGGACTGCATTCCCACCTCACGCAGAATGTGGATGGCCTGCTTTTATTTTCTGAACTGGTGCCCTCATGTCTTGGCACCCAAAGGCAGCAGATGGCTGCCATGTAGAATTGTGCACACCCAATCCTTGTCTGCCCCTCTCCCTCCCCCAGGACATTCATGCAGCCATATAGGAGACAACTACAATGGCTTTCCAAGATGTGTGGCTTGGTCTCTTACTTTGGGATCGGTGCCATGTTTGACCTGGGATTTTAGCAGTGTTGAGGAAGTGGCAACAATTGAACATGAGAGGAAGAGTCAGATGTTTGAGTGTTGAACTATATTCAAGGCACTGTGCAAGGCATCTTGGATCATGTTGAGACCAGTAGGTCTCTGGAACTTAGGTTAGTGAGGAACATGCAGGGATCGTTCTCATCCCCATGGGAAGGCTACCTGGGCTGTAAGGTTCTCTGAGCTCCCCATTCAGAGAATGAAGAGAAAATGCACACCCAGGTCAGGGAAACCTGCTCTGAAGAGGTGGCCTTTGCATTGGACCTTGAAGGGTAAGTAGGAAGGAGCTGGAGAGACTGGTGTCAGGGGAGACTCAGGAGATGGCCTGGGTGAGCCATCAGACAGCACATGCTGACACCTGGCTCCTTGTTGGGTGCTTGCCTGGCATCGGCTCCCAATTCTCTGCTGATCTGTGGAGCTCTGCCTTGTCACTTTTTCTTCTAGCATGAGTGGAATGCCTGTCTGGTTCTCCAGAACTTGGGACCACAGCATTTTAAATGGTCATTCTGAGGGGTAGGGGGGCAGATGGTGATCCTTTCCCAGTCCTCACCCCTCTGGCGGGTGTGTCTTTGGTGAGTGCTGTGTGATCCTGGCGGTAAGCTTCTACACTGACTGGCTCATTGTCACAGTTGAGCTGAGGCTCAGCAGAGGGAATTCCTGGTGATAGACCCAGCAAGGTACAGCCAGATCACTCAAAGGTCCTACTTAGCCCACCTTGGGAGCACTGGATAAAGGGACTAAAGCTGTGTCCTTTATTCTTGGCATAAAGGAAAATGTTTGCTTGTTGTGAGTATCTCAGAAGTAGGAATTAAGCAGATCTTATCCAGTTCTCAACCAGATCTCATGCCAGGAGTCAACCAGGAATCTTGCCCAGATGCCTGGGTTCCTCAAGAATGTTGGCCTCTCTTTGGACTTTAATGGACCATAGGGTGGTTGGAGCTATGGAGGCACCTGTTTAAAGAAAGAAGTTAGCTTGAGTTATAAGATGCTGTGGAAGGGCAGTGGTGTTGGCTGCCCCACACACCCATGGGCCCCATGCTCTTGGCCTACATTATAATCCCAAAGTGCTGTTTCCTGCCAAGCCAAATCTCCCACCAACCCTGGCTCTCAAAATGGAATATATTTGCCATGGTGGTATAGACCAGCACTGTTCAGTAAAGATATGATGTGAGCCACATATATACTTTAAAATTTTTAAGTAGCCACACTAAACTGGTGAAATTAATTTTAATACTATTTTATTTAATTCAGTGTAGCCGAAAGATTTTATCATGTGGCAGTGGCCACCTTTCACATGCTCAGTAGTCACTAATGGCTAGTGGCTACTGTGTTGGACAAGGCAGATCTGGACTAATTTACTGGCACTGGGACGATGAAGAGGCTGGTTTGTGATTGTACATTTAATTAGGCCTGAGCTGAGTAGCTGGGATTACTGGCGCCCAGCTAATTTAAAAAATATTTTTAGTAGAGACAGGGTTTCACCCTGTTGGCCAGGCTGGTCTCGAACTCCTGACCTCAGGTGATTCACCTGCCTTGGCCTCCCAAAGTGCTGGGATTACAGGCATGAGCTACCATGCCCGGCCGTCTAGATTTTTTTTGGAAGGAAATGAACCCAGTTAATCAATGTCTTGATTAACTGCCTTATTGACCAGATTTCTGCAGTATGATATAATATCAGTCATCGGAAGCATGTGATCTAAAAGTTTTGCCTGGGGAATTTAGTGAGAGATGACTCAGAGGTCACTAATTGTTAGATTTAATACTCAGAGATTTAAAGGGAAAGGATTTCTTGTAAAAAGCAGATTTTTCAGGGTGCCTGCGTTGTCAGAGGCAGCTGGAGAGGTTGGTTCAGATCTGCCCTAGTGAGTGTGTGCCAGCTTCTCTGAGCAGCCTGTGGCTCCCAAGCATAAATAGAAACACAGCCGCGTGTGCAGGCTGAATGACAGGAAGTAGAGCAAGTGTCTGGACACCTCCCTGGCTGGAGCAGAAGGCTCCCAGGGTACTCAGCTCACCCCTGGCATGGGGATGGAGGGGCCAGGTAGTAAGGGAGCTGGTAGGAGGACCAGACACACACTCCCCACCAGAAACACATACTTGCCTCTAAGGGTCAGTGGGAGGGTTGGCAGACTAGGCTCACAGTATTGACTCCTTGTATGACCTAGGCAAGGCACTTTCCTTTCTGGGCCTCTGTCCCCTCATCTGCAAAAAACAGGGAGGCCTGGGTGGGCTTTGGGCTCTGAATTTGGCTGTGGTTGTGTCTCTGAGTTCCTAACTTGCCTGGTGACTCTCCTCTCCCCTTCTGTGGGAATGCTTGTGTGCTCTTTGTCCTGCCCCAGGGCCAGGCTAAGCTCCTGTGTCTACCCTGCAACCAGCCTGCCGCCCAAACTGCAGGCTGCAGTTCGTGGATCTCTCAAGCGGGCTCACGGCCTCTGGCCTGAGCTAATTTCCTCCTTCTATGCAAACTGTGCACCTGCCTTCTCCTCACCATCATTTTCACCAGCGGTGCCCTTGTCTAATAATGTCAGTGCCCTGCTAAGTTCCCCATTCCACCTCTTTAGGAAGGCACACAAGTCCCTTCAGGGCCAGATCCTTGCCACGCACCAGCCTCACCTTACACCTGCTCTCTGGCTTTTGCACTTTTGTAGACACTCTTCTCTCTCTCTGGAACCTCTTTTCCTCTGGCCACCGCCTGCTTCTCTTTTAAGACCAAGCTCCTGTATCATTTTCTGATTATTCATTCATTCACTTATTCCTTCATATATGTATTCAGTAAATACTGCCCTACTGTGTGCCTGACACAGAGCTAGATGCTATAGAAATGGAACATCTTGGAGTTTGTTTCTTGGAGAAGATAGACAGCAAGCGAATACTTTGATGCTTTTGACCCTGCATGTGGCAGGTGTCCTGAACTTTGAGTACCTTGTCCTTTGCTGCACCTCCCCTCCTTGGCTGTGTGTCCTTCCCCAGTGTTCTCCTGTCATGCCAGCCCCGCCTCACAGGCTCTGCTTTCTGTCGTAGCACTTAATGCAGCATCGAAACTATGGGTTGGTTTTCGCTGGCTTTCTCAGTAGGCCAGCCCCAGGTCTGGGCACCTGAGAGGTGCTCTGCAAATGTTGGTTGAAGGAATGGGTGAAATGGCAGCTTGACTGATACTTGGAAGAACTTTCTGTAAAATACAAAAGATCCTGTAATGAAGGCTTTTCTTTATCTGGGGTCAGGTGTGCAAGTGTCACTAAAAAGACCCAGGTTGTAGCCACGGCACCCAGAGGTTTGCTTGTAGGTAGTAGTAGTTTGGTCTAGGCCTGTCTCTTGCTGTCAGGCCTGCAGAGCCATTTTCTTCACTGCCTCTGATCTCGGGAACCACTCTGTCTGATGTCTGCACATGTCACTGGTTGCCAGTGTCGATGAGATTCCCGTAATCATCTCATGGCAGCCTTCCTTCGTGGGGCTCCTTTGCAGGGGCAGCCTGGAGACCGTGACCCATACCTGCAGTCCAGTTTGTTTATAGTTGGGTTCATGGTTTTGGGTCCCTTCCCTGATCTTGGCTGATTTTTTTTTAATGAGATTCACTCTTTATGTATAACATTCTATGATTTTGGACAAATGCATAGAATCATGACTTTACCACCAGAGCCATGATGCAGAACAGTTCTGTTACCCACAAATTCTCGTGCTGCCCCTTTGTAGTCCGCTGCTCCCCTCCCCGCCAAGCCCTGGCAAGCACAGATTTGTTTTTTGTCCTTACAATTTTGCCTTTTCAGGCTGTTACATAAATGGCAGCATATAGTATATAGCCTTTTGGGTCTGGGTTCTTTCACTTAGCAATATGCATTTAATATTTGTCCATGTGTAGGAATTGATAATGTGCCCCTTTTTATTGCTAAATAGTATTTTATTGTATGGATGTATCACAGTTTTTTTAAGCCTTTCACCAGATGAAGTTCTCATTTTTTGGCAATTATGAATAAAACCTCTGTAAACATTCACATACAGGTCTTTGTGCAAATATGTTTTCATTCCTCTTGGGTGGCTATATGTAGGGGTGGCTTGCCAGGTCAGTTGGTAAATGTATGTTTAAGTTTATAAGGAACTGCTAAGCTGTCTTCTAAAGTAGCTGCACCGTGTTGCATTCCACCAGCAGCTTATGCAGTTCTATCTGCCCTGCACCCTTGTCAGCACTTGGCATTGTCAACTTTTTGAAACATTAGCCATTCTAATAGGAGTGCTAGCTAGGTTTTAACCTGCAGTTTTCTTTGTATATCCTCAGATGCTGACGGAGCTTAAATACCATTATTTCATGTGATTTGGCAACGCTGTCGTTTAGACCTATGTAAGATTTTATTTTCGAAGATGGGATTTATAGGTGGTCATAGTGAAAGAGCAGCAGTATTATCACACCTTCCTAAACTGTTCTGAGGAAAATGTTATACTGCATTATTCTTTAATTTTAGAATTTAAAAAGACTTCTTATTAATTGGGTTCAATTCTTTATGTTACAATTGCTGTTTGCTGGACCAACTCATCATGAGCAAAAGCTACTAATCTTGTAACTGAGATTTCCTTGATCTGTTCATCTTAACTCTCACATGGCAAGGTGAACAGTCTGTACTCATGAAACATATATTTTTTAAGCTCTTCATCTTACTGGTGCCCATAACATGTTTTTCCCCCTTTCTCTTTCTAGGCTCCCAATCGCCAACTCATGACTTACTGGTTGCAGGAGCTTCAGCAGAAGAGATGGGAATATTGTAACAGTCTTGACATGGTCAAGTGGGACAGCAGGACCTCTCCAACTCCTGGGGATTTTCCTAAGGGTCTTGTAGCCAGAGATAACACCGGTAAGGCAAAAATAAAGGGGAGCTGTGTCAGTTCTTTGTGTAAGCCATTTGATACCACACATTAACTTAGCAGTGAATGAAAATGAATTCAGAAAGAAAGTAATAATGATGGACAGCATTCCACAGTTACCCAGAGCCTCCATGTACGAAGCTTAGCATATTGCAAACTCAATGATGGCCTTGGAATCAGGCAAGGCCCAGTGCCAAGCGTATGGAAGAGATGATATGACTAAGGTCAGCACGTAGCAAGTGGTGGTGCTGTAAGTCTAGTTCCAACTGTGGGACCAGCCTTTCCACCACTCCTAACGATGAAGTCCTCAGGCCTAAATAGTCATGCCTGGGCAGACTTGCCAGGGCTGACAGGTGTTTGTATACACTAGGAAGGTGTTCTCAAAACATTCCACTTGTAATTCTCTAGTGTTTCCTAGGAAGACTAACCTTCAGACACTGATTTCATTCTATTCTGGATTCATGGCATTTCTATAACTCATGGTATTCCCTGGCCATTTGCAGTGTAGAGATAACCTCTAGTAAGAATAGGACAACAATTACTTGCTGCTCGTCCCACCCCATTGCAAAGACTGTGAAGATGGTGTAACCGGGGACAGGAGCAGGGCTGCAGGGGCGTTCAATGACGCTCACTGTTTCCCTCTCGGATGTGTTTTTTCCAGGTCCTTGGTCTCTCACTCACCCAAGAATGGGGAGGAGACCCAGGCAGCGCAGTGATATTGTTCAAGTAAATATCGGATTCAAAGAGCTTTGCAGAAAAGTGATTTATTAGGCAGAGAGAGAGAGAGAGAAATAAAAAGAGAGAGAGCGAGCTCCCATGCTGTCGTGGGAGGGCATCCAGAGATGGAGTCTGCACAGGTAAGGGGCATGGGGACTTTTAATCTGGGAGTTACTCCCGCCCCATTCAAATTCTTGTCCCATGAGAGGAGTTCCTTCAAACTTCTGCTGGAGTGATTGATCTTTGACTTTGATATTAGATTGGCTGCCAGGCCCACACTCCTCCCAGAGCTTTTCATGGGCTTTCTAAACAAAGGAAGCTCACCTGGGCAATCTACCTAGCCTGAGCACTGGCAAGTTAGACAACTCTAGTTCCTGGATGGGGATGTGAATGAAGACAGTTTGGGCATGTTGCTGGGAAATTTCTGCCTTCGAAACCACGCCCCTTGTGGACTTGGGAAGAGAAGTTAACACAGTCCCTCAATGGAACTCTTTTTTGGCCCCTCTCTCCATACAGGGAAAAGAATACATCCAGGAAAAAAAACAGCCTCCTGAGTTCCAAAGTTAGGTCTAAAAGGCCAGGCCATTGTACTAGTATTTTTGAAAGACCCATGGAGTGCACGTTAAAAGGAGTAGACACAGTAAGGACTAGTTCTAATGCTTTCATAAAGCGATGTTGTCTGCACTTTGTAAAACCCATGGGACCCTCTGCTCAGCAGAACACAGGGCTGTATCCGAGTTTCCTGTCCCACCAAGGATGGTGTTGGCACACGTGGGGCTGATTTCTCCAGAAACAAATGCCTTCTTAGACAAAGTTTTCATTTCCAAATTTGCCAATCTTGTATTTACTTGTCCTGGTATCTTTCAGCAGGTTAACCTTCTTATCAGTGAGAAATTACTATATATATATATACTTAGTGCCTATTGATATATTTTCTGTGAGACTTCTCAAGTCACTTTCATGACTGTCTTAGCCCTCAGACTATCCCAAGTTCTGAGATTATGCCTTTATTTTCAACTTTGTGTCCCCTTATGTTGAGTTCAGGGTCGAGTCATTGGTAACTGAGTTGTTTTGAAAGCCACTATTACAGTGCTTTTCATCAGAAGGAGCTCCTAACTGAGTGTCGGAGTCACTTGGAACATTTGGAAACCCTGTGGGAACAGGCAGTGTTCGTGAGCATAGCCAGTGCCTTTGGCACAGGAGGTGCTCAGTTTGCCTCAGTTCCTGTGTTCTGAGGACACAGAGTGCTTCTTTCTAGCAAAGACTCAGGGATGTTAAACCGAAAGGAGGACAAAGAAGTGCTGCCTAGCCCTATAGTCTGTGTGTCACACCTGTCCTTCCTGCTTCTAAGCCAAAATGCCGTGGTTGGAGAGCCAGAGAAAACATCTGAAGTCCGTGTTTGTTTCTCTTCCTTTGATTTGGGGACTCCAGGTGTGGAATTGAGCATTTGAGTAAATGCCATCTGACAGTTACTCATTCATTCAGCGAGGTAGGCACTCAAGATGAGCTCAGTCCCTCTCCTCACAGAATTTCTAGTCAAGCAAGGTGGTTTTGCAGAGAAAAAATGAGAGAAATGTGAGGGAAGGGTGCATGCTGGTACCATGGGCTGTGAGTGGACTGTGCATAGCTTCTGGCGGTTAGGGCCTCTCTGAGGAAGAGCGTCGAAGCCAAGGCCTGGAGGATGGCCAGGAATCGGGGGTAGAGAGGAGGGAAGTCAGATGAGAGGGCTGGACTGCGTGCCTTCCCAGAGCTGCAGTCAGGATGGCTGCTGGCTGGAAGCCGTTGTGGGGAGCCAGCTGAACCTGGGGGCACACCTGGGGCCCAGAGCTAGAGCTGGGAGAGCCTTGACAGCTGGCCTTGGGATTTTGGACTTTATCCTAAGAGCAGTGGAGTGCCTCTGAAGATTTTGTAGATAGAAATGACTGCAACTTTAGACTTCTATTAATTTTTAGATAGCTTCTAAGAACAAATAATGAAACTCTGGGTCCCTGAGCAATATGTGAGAGTATAATAGTTCAGAAAGTCAAAAAATCTAAATCAGGAAGTCAAGAAAAAAAGGCTATATTTTAGCTCTTTTTGTTTTATCATCAGAGATAAAATCTAGTTCAAAGATAAATTGTGTTATTATATGGCAGTGCTCTGTAAAGTTTCTAAAGCCATGCTTGTAGTTATCTGCTCAGCTTAGCCTACTCTAGCAAGAATTGAAGAAGAATGTTTTTCTAACTCTGATTTGCATTAAAAATAAATTTTTTTCTACTGTTGTCTTATGGTCACCCAATTGTTTGGAACATTTTGATTTGTAGTCTAATGGGCGTCACCCATGAGGACCCTCCTGGCACCTAAAGTCAATGTGGGGAAAGATATGGGGGATTAATGTTTTCCACTGACAGCTGGTTGTATATCTTGGAAGGCAGCTCTATGTGGTGGAAGAAGGCCTGTGGGCCTGTGAGTCTTGGTGATATTTATTAGTCATCAGACTCTTAAGTAAGTCACTTTTCCTGTAGTACAGGGATGGCAAACTCTGGCTCTGGGAATTGAAGTTTGTTCACCCTCCTTCATAGTTGTTATAAGGATCCAATGGAAACTGCATTCTTAAGTGTAACGAGCCATATGCATGTGTATATACACATACATACTGTATACATATATATATGAGATCATACCATTTTGAATGGGCTAGCATTATGTTCAGCTGTAATTAACAGGAAACCTTACTAATAAGGACTTACACATCGGGAGTAATTGTCTCACATGACAGGCAATTTATGGCTGGCATAGCTACTCACTAGTACCATTGAGGGGCCCAAGCTGTCTCTGACTGTTTTCCGTCGCTAGAGTGTATTAGCTTTCCTGCTCATGCTAGCTGCCCCTGGAGGTGGCACCTACATCAAAAAGGGGAATGCTTTCCCACAAACCTGTGGCTTATGTATCATTACCTGGAACTGTCACATGGCCATTCCTGGCTGGAAGGAGTCTGGGAAGCCAAGTATTTTAGCTGAGCTTATAACCACGATCAAAACCAAGGTCTGTAAGTAAGGAAAAGCTGGATTGAATGTTCATTAAGGAGCTGGCACTGTTGTGTAATTGCTTACATTAATTTTTTTTCTAGAATCTGTGTTGAGTAAGAGACTTCCCTGTGTGACTGGAACTTGCAGCTTTATTATTAGTCGATATCTGTTCTGTCTGCCTTCTGTAGCCTCTGAGGCATGCCATGCCTCAAACACCATTCCACATCGTCTTCTGTGTTTGAAAAGATAAGGATCTAGTTTCAACACAAACGAATAATTTGCATAAAGATACAATCAGGGGTCCACTAACCTTTATAGCTGTTGAGAATGAGGTAGCTAGAACCCAAAGGGGACACCCATAAGGCTGATAGCCTCATTACAGGATGTGTGTCTAGTACATTCTGTTTACTTTATTCCCCACATAAATTAGTAAGAAAACAAGCCAGGGTTAACAAGGCCCTGCTTTTTTTTTTTTTTTTTTTTTTTTAAAGACTTCTTGAAAGTTCATGAGTACTAAAGCACTCATGGTCGTAGCAGGCTCAAATGCCCAAGTGCCGGTTTGAATATGGATGGTATTTCTTGCAGAAAATTGTGTTGTGGAGACAGTTTGAGGGATGACCACACATTTCCTCCCCTGAAGCAGCTGCATCGGGTAGTTGAACTGTTACAGTTTTAACAGCTTACGTGCAAGGGGATGGCGTGGGAGGGGTAGCTACAACTTTCAGTCCTCAGGCAGCCTGAGCCGTGCTCGATGCACGGCTCTCGATGCAGGGTGTAGAGGGCTGCCAGAAGGAAAGCCATCAGGTGGAATGCAGGCCCCGCGTAGACAGTGGCACAGGAATTACGTATCGTCTTTTAGTGTCGTGATTCCCTACAGAGATCAAGGAAACTGTGCTTTTGTGTAATCCTTGTAAAATGCTGCAGAATGCCATGCATTCGCGTGAGGTATCAGTCACGGTAGTTACCAGTGTTGTGTCTGAGAGGCAGCATGGAGAGAGCTTGTGGAACCTTGAGCACATCATGGTTTCCCCATCTGTGAAGCAAGATGCTCTCTGAACCAGGTTCCTTCTGCTTTGAAGGTTCTGTGAAATTGTGAAAGAATGTGACTGTGGGAGCGGGATGGGAGGGAGTTGCTGAGTAGTGTTAGGTTACAGTTCTGTCTGGGAGGAGCCTGCTGGAGAGGGTCAGAAAGGAGACTGTCTGGACCAGGCTTGGAGTTTGGTGCCAGCAGAGACATCCTCAGCCTAGATTTGGTGGGACTTGATGCAGGTGAGCATAGGGGTTGATGTGGCTGTGAATGGGACGGTGGCTGAGCCAGATGGCAGGAGAACAGGGAGGAGTGGAAAGGAAAAGAGGCAACCCCCCACCCCAATTCAGGGAGTCTGTCGGAGGCAAGGTGGAGGAGAGAGGGAAGTCAGGAGGGATGATGAGTATAAACCCATTCAAGAACTGCAGGGGCCTTTGCTGCCTTCTGCCCGATTGTTTCAGCCCACAGAAGGCCTTTCCTCCCATGCCATGTTAGCAGGTTCCTGTCTTTCATGGATTCATTTGGTCATTTAACCAATATGTATTACGTCGCTCCTCTATGCTGGGTGTTGGATATGCAGCTGTTAGCAAATCAGGCAGGGGTTCAGTTCTCACAGATTTGTGTCCTTGGTCGGGGTAGGGGACCGGACATGTGGACTGGCCCATCCTGGGGCCTCTCAGGACCCGGTGGCTTGCCGCCTCTCCTTTTTGGTCCTTGGGTGTACGTGATGTCCTCACTTGGAAGATATTTCTACTCCTCCCGACTGCTCCTTCACAATCTGTATTAAAACTCACATTGATAAATAAATTTTTTTTTCAGATGAAGCCCACCCTGTCTTCCTCCACCTCCCAGTGTTGACACCCAGACTTCCGTTTGCTGTGTCCTTTGATGCATATGGGGCAACCCTTTCCCAGCGCTCTTTCCTCCTTTCTTGGATGCAGCTGCAGGCCTGGGTTGGGTTTATGAGAATGCTCCCACTGTACACAGTTCTGTGCTCTGCAGAGGTTGCTGGCGGAGCACCTGGGCCTGACTGAGGCAGCAGGAGAGGAGATGGAGACCCACTGAGGCAGTCCAGATGTACACAGGAGCCGCCCCCGTGCAGGGAGTCCCATTAGGAGGAGACTTTGAGCATCACGTGTTAGAATGCAGCAAGTGGGAAGGGATCTTGGAGACAAGGGAGTCTGAGACTGCCCGGGGTCACACTGGATTTAGAGGCGGTGCTGGAATCAGAACTAGGAAATGGGAACAGTGCAGTCAGAAACTCCCGCAGAGTTGTCATGTAGGCATCTGAAAATGTTTAAAAAGAACACAGGTCTAAACACCAAAAACCGTCAGGTACAGACCTTCTTTCCCCACTGTAGCTGTGAGACAGAAGACATTTCATTGACACCAGTCCAGCCTCTTAAAATCTTTGGGGAAGTGTTGCCATGTCCTAGTTTGTGTTTTCCCTTAATGTCCTCCTTGAGGCAGTTTACTGCATGCTAATGTTAGGACATGTATTGAGGAGAAGCCAGCAGCTCTGCTTTTAATTAAGTAAATCTCACATGCTCTCTTAAAAACCAAAAACCAGACAAAAGTAACGGTAACAGCAAAAATGTATTAAGCTGGCGAAGACCTTCTTTTTCAAATCAGATAATTACTTTTAGAAATTGTCCTCCAACATGTTCCTCCCTGGTCTCCGGTCCCTTTTCTCCACCCCTCCCCGGGGCCTCTGAGTTCCTCAGGAAGTATTTCCAGTATGGGCTGTGGGTTGCTGCAAGGCTTGGGGTTTTCTTGGTAATAGGCACTTTGCCACATGAGCATTTGACAATCCGATTTTGCAGAGGGATCATTCATCACCTTGCTACTAGCCCACACAGGAAGGAGAGGCTGGACTCAGCCTGTAATAGAAATGTGTACACTTTGTTGTGTTTATTTCCTGACTTGGCTTAGAATTGTGATGATGATCGTAAGACCAGCCTTTGGAGTAAAGGAGTTTGAGCTGCACCCGTAACCCATATGCCCGTAGACTGACACACACACTCACCAACATTGAGCACCCCCCCAACTCTGAGCACCATGCCCTCCTCTGGTAGGTATACTCATCTCTACCTGCCTTGCAATATTTGTATTCTGCAGGGGCAGGAGTCCGTGTTCTGGCCCTGGCTCTGGACTCTAGTGTCTTGACAGATAAAGTAGGTAGGGAGACTGGGCTGGATTAGTGGTGTTTGAACTTTTTTTCCTTTTGTTTACTGGAACTTCTTTTCCAAATGAAATCTTAAAGGGAACCCCAGAGGAAGTGCTGAGGCTGAAGCTGAGCGTGGGACCACCCCCCCATCCTCTTTTTCCCTCTAGAAGTCCGCCAGGCATCTCCTGGACCCTAACCTAAGACCCATCAGAGGAAGGGTCTGGATCCCAAGGACTGAATGTATTTATTCTGTGGTGACTTGGAGCTTGTCATGCTACTATTTTGCTTACGTCTCTCTCCTGGATGTGTTTTAGTTTACGGGGAAAGCTCTGTCTCATTGGTCGTTGTGCCCTCAGTGCCTGATGCTTAATACATGATAGTAAAACCAAGAACTGGCAATCTGTATTCATTGTACCTTCTTGCCTCTTGACTCAAGAGGCTGCAGTGAGCTGCGATCATACCACTGCAGTCCAACCCTCAGTTTGAGACCCAGTCTTAAAAAGAAAAAAAAAAGTGGATATTCTGTTACAAGCTTGTAATTCTTCTGTTCCCAGCACACTGTCTTGCTTTTCCTAGTCAGAACCCTACTGTAAGCTGTGTGTTGACTCTCCTGGCCAGAGCCTGATTACCCTGATAGATACACAGCAGTTGTTTACTCATGCCATGCCCAAGATACTTTCCCAGTGTGTTCTTGAAGCCCTTCCTACACTGATTGTGGTCAGTCAAGTCAGAACCTGCCTACACAGTGCAGGCCTATCATGCGGCGTTCAGGACGTTGATTTCCAAGCCCGCGCAGCCCAGCACTCCCTGCTTTCTGCTTTCTTTGCCAGTGCTCAGTGACCTCTACAGAGGCCTGTCCTGTTGACTCTGATTGTGTGCTCATCTGATTAGAAACGAATTTTTCTGCACTGGGTGCAGTGGCTTATGCCTATAATCCCAGCACTTTGGGAGGCCAAGTGGAAGGATTGCTTGAGCCCAGGCATTCAAGACTAGCCTGGGCAATATGGCAAAACCGTCTCTACAAAAAACAAAACAAAAATTAGCTGGGTGTGGTGGTGCGTTCCAGTAGTCCCAGCTACTTGGGATGCTGAGGTGAGAGGATTTCACAAGCCTGGTAAGTTGAGGCTGCAGTAAGCTGTGTTCGCCGAGACCCCGGCTCAAAAAAAAAAAGAGAAAAGAATTTTTCTTGAATATCAGTGGTCAGCAGTCAATTCTGATTTCACAGAAAGAGTTGGTTGATTTTGTTAATACAGAGATACATTAAAAAGAAGTGTAGATCAAATTGATTGTTGTAAAGTAATATTAAATTCTGTTTATAAGCATGTCTTGTGTCAGAGAGATTATGTCATATGGCAGGTGAGAATTCTACCACTGAAACACCAGTGCAGATTATGTCATTTGGTAGAATACAAAGTATTTCTAGTTAGAAATGTTTTTATCTGCCGGGCATGGTGGCTCACACCGGTAATTCCAGCACTTTGGGAGGCTGAGGTGGGTGGATCACCTGGGGTCAGGAGTTCGTGACCAGCTTGGCCAACATGGTGAAACCCCGTCTCTACCAAAAATAGAAAAATTAGCTGGGCGTGGTGGCGAGCACCTGTAATCCCAGCTACTTGGGAAGCTGAGGCAGGAGAATCACTTGAAACTGGGAGGAGGAGGTTGCAGTGAGCTGAGACTGCGCCGCTACACTCCAGCCTGGGCAACAAGAGTGAAATTCCATCTCTGGGAGAAAAAAAAAAAGAAATGGTTTTGTAAAAAAAAATTTTTAAGTAACTTTTTATTATGGGAAATTTTAAACATATACAAAGAATAACATATTACCTCCAGTTTTATTGGGTGGTGTCAACAATAATTACCCTTCTTCTTTCATTGATAACCCACTTTGTTATTTTGAAGCAAATAACATGTTACCTGAGCACATATTAGTATATATTTGTTAAGTAACAAAGCATTGTCATTTTGAAGTAAATCCTAAACATCATATCATTTCCACCTGAAATATTTTAAACGCTTACATTTTAAAGATGTGTTGTGACGTTTCATCATGCTTTAGCATCACTGTTTGCTTGTGAATTTACTGAACTGCTATTCTGTGATGTGCAAACTTGATTTTTTTTCAGTGTCACTCTTTACAAGTATTAGCAAATACATTTGTATTTGTATTTCTCCCACTTTCTTAGAGAAAAGGGAGCCTTGCTTAGTTTCATCTGCACTTTGCTCTTCTTACCTAACAGTTTATCCCGGAAATTGTTTCTTATCAGTACAGGTGATTGGACTTTGACTACGGGTTTATGGTGAGGGTTATTGTTCTGCAATACTGGAGGAAAATTCTAGCCTTTGCTTTCTCCGAGCTAACACTGTTAATATCTGGTGGTTTGAAGCACGTCACAACCTTACTTTGAGAAACATGGATCTATTTAGATGAAAATGGTTTTAGAACACCAGTTACCCACAGATTATGTTTGTAGGTAGTGTACATTAAAAATAGACTATTACATAGTTTAGATTTTTATTCAGTATATCAAGTCAGTGTTTTATGTAGGATGTCACGTTTTCTGTGGCAGCTTTGAGTAACTGACATTTATTTGCCTTTTTTTTTTCAGATTTAATTTACCCACACCCAAATGCTTCTGCAGAAAAAGCCAGAAATGTCCTGGCTGTGGAGACTGTGCCTGGAGAGCTGGTGGGAGAACAAGCTGCACATCAGCCGGCCCCAGGGCATCCAAACTCCATTAATTTTTACTCTTTGAAACAGTGGGGCAATGAGCTCAAGTGAGTCTTTGGAAAGCAGCATATGAAATTGAAAATGGGTTGTTTCTGATAATGTATGTTGTAATTTTATAAATGAAGTTATAAAACCATCTTACACTTAGGAAGGCCTTTGTTGTTTACATCATGCTTTCCCATAGATCACTGTGGTTTTAGCTTGTGTTACATGCTTATTCTATGTCTGACACTATGCCAAACATTTTCTTTTCTTTTTTTTTTGAGACAGAGTCTCACTCCGTCACCAGGCGCCAGGCTGGAGTGCAGTGGCGCGACCTCGGCTCACTACAACCTCTGCCTCCCAGGTTCAAGCAATTCTCCTGCCTCAGCCTCCCGAGTAGCTGGGACTACAGGCGCATGCCACCACACCCAACTAATTTTTTTGTATTTTTAGTAGAGACGGGTTTTACCATGTTGGCCAGGATGGTCTCGATCTCTTGACCTTGTGATCTGCCTGCCTTGGCCTCCCAAAGTGCTGGGATTACAGGCGTGAGCCACTGTGCCCGGCCTATGCCAAACATTTTCACACTTACGGTTTAATTTAATTGCTCGACTCTGTGAAGTAGGTCATATGGCTGACATTTCACAGAGCGCGAAACTGGCTGATGGACAATATGTGTCTGAGGTCACATTTCTTTCAGGCTGCAGAGCTGGGGCTTCTTGTGCCTAGGGCCTAGCCTCCTCTCCAAGACACTGGGCTGGCCAGGTCCTGCACTCTGGATTTCCAGTCTCTATTTGTGCATGGGCTAGTGAGAGTAGAGGTGGGTTGGTTTTTGTTTGTTTGGTTTTTATGAGATGGGGTCTTGCCGTGTTGCCCAGGCTGGTCTTGAGTCCTGGGCTCAGGTGATCCTCCTGCCTCAGCCTGTTGAGTAGCTGGGACTACAGGCGTGTGCCACTCTGCTCGGCTTACTGTTGTTGTTTTTTTTTTTCTAAAGAAGAGTTTTATTGAGATACAATTCACACACCATACAATTCACCCATTTAAAATGTACAATTCAATGATTTTCAGTATATTCACAAATTTGTGTTACCGTCACCACAATCAATTTTTAAATGTTTTCATCTATCCAAAAATAAATTAAGTACATTAGCAATTCCTTCTCATTTCCCCCAACCCCTTCTCATCTATCAACCTGTCAACTGTAGGCAACTCCTAATCAACTTTCTGTCTCTAAGAATTTTTTTTTTTTTGAGACAAGATCTTGCTCTGTTACCCAGGCTGGGGTAAAGTTGTGTGATTACAGCTCACTGCAGCCTTGAACTCCTGGGCTCTAGCTATCCTCCTACCTCAGCTTCTGGAGTAGCTGGGACTACAGGTGTGCACCACCATGGCTGGCTAATATTTTAATTATTTTCATAGAGACAGGGGTCTCTCTCTCTTGCACAGGCTGGTCTCAACTTCTGGGCTCAAGCAATCCCACCTTGGCTTCCCGAAGTGCTGGGACTACATGAGCCACTGCCCCTGTTTTATGAACTTGTTTATTGTGGACATTTCATATAAATAGCACTGTACATACCTTTGTGTCTGGCTTCTTTTACTTAGCATAATATTTTCAAGATTCATCCATGTTGTAGCAAGTATCAGTGCTTCATTTCCTTTCATGGCCAAATAATATTCCCATATATGAATGTGTCATATTTTGTTTATCCATTAGCTGGGTGTGGTGGTGCATGCTTGTGGTCCCAGCTACTTGGAGGCTGAGGTGGGAAGATCGCTTGAGGCCAGGAGGTCAAGGTTGCAGTGAGCCAAGTTCATACCACTGCACTCCAGCCTGGGTGACATAGTGAAATCCTGTCTCAAAAAAAAGGAATTAAAAGAGAGAGAGAGAAAAGTTGTAGTGGCAGAGCATTGTGGGAGACTTGTAAGTTTCTTGCTGTCCTGTAAAGCCTAGGCCAGTGGTCACTATGCAGTTGGGCAGCTGAGCTCCATAAGGGGTCCCACTGTTTCTTCAGGATGGGGCTGGGGTGTTCTTAGAAGCTACCATCCAAGGACACACTGTTTAAGAGAGTAGCTTCTTTCCTGTAACTGCTTTCTTTTTTTGTACCTTGTGGTTGAATTCAGTATGATAAAAGTTATTTTCTTTGTGTTTTTAGTTCCTAAGGCATAGGTTTATATTGAAGCTGAGTGGGAGATATAGGATATATATAGGTTATATTGGAGCTGAATGGCAAGGGTACTGAGACCTCAGAAGACCAGCACTTGTGAGGGTGATCACTGTAGTGGGCCCTGCCTTCCTTCCTCATCCTGGCTTGTGGCCACAGTCCCACCCTCTTGGTCCCGCTCTTCTCCCATCTGTCTGCTTTCTGCTGTTTTCTCTCTTCAGACAGCTCTGATCATGTCATCGCCCTACACCAGAAGCATCGCTAGTAGCCCTCAGTCTGCAGATGTAGCTCCAGGCTCCTTGGTCTGATATTTGAGGTTCTCACCTTGGTCTGATATTTGAGGTTCTCAATGATACGATTTTAGTCTCTTCCTTGGGCAGCTGCTTCCTGGTATTTGCACTTTGTGAGCCTCTGTGTTCTGGCCATTCTGTGCCTTCCTCGTCACCCTAAAACCTCTGCTCACCATGTGCCTGTCTGCTTGGTGTGCCCTGTGTCATCTGATTGAGTCCCAGTCATTTTCCAGCACCCAGGAGACGGGGAGGGGCCAGCCGGGAGGCACAGTGGGGCTGCCTTCCCTGGGTACCTGCAGCTAGAGAACCACTGGTTTCCTCTGTTTCAAAGTATTGGGCTTCTCAGTAAAGAAAGGGGCCTGTGCTCCTAAAAGTGTCAGAAAACCACTGAGAGCCTCCCTTCGAAGATTCTAAAAGGTTGAGGCTTAGAGAGGTTAAGTGGCTTGCTCAAGATCACATAGCAAGTGTGTGGCTGAGTTGAAACACACACCCAGGTCTCTTGATTGGGGACCACCCAGTGCTCCTTTTGCCTTTCGTCGTAAGAACACATTTGGGGGACGATTTGTTTGCCAGGTTTTCATACCTAAGGCGCGTCATCTGCACTCAAAGTGAGATAATGGAATGAGGTGGAAACAGACCTGTAACGCTGGGTGCTTTCCACGTCCTTGAGCATAGGGTGATGATTGAGTGTCTCCTGCCTAGGAAAGTGAATGCCTGTCACTTCCTGTCACAGCTGACAGATCACGTTCAGGGTGAAACATCACTAGGAGTTACCTTCTGTCAGCTGTGCCTTTGCCCTGTAACATGCCTGAGTTCACCTCCAAGCCGTGCCATGTAGTAGCTGGATAACTTGGGCAAGTTAATATTCTGTGCCTCCATTTCTCATTTGTAATATGAGGATAATCATCATACATTATGAGATTGATAGCAGGATGATGAGTTCATACATGTAAACTGCTTAGAACAGTGCCTGGCCCTTAGGGACTACTAGGTGAGGGTTAGTTGTTGCTGTTGCAGGCACAGCTCATGACAAAGCCGTTTTTCACAGAGGTTTGTGGGACCACTTTCTGCAGATACTAGTATTCATTGGCATGTGAATCTTAAGTGTTTATGGGTTTTGTTTTTCTTCCTTTCTTTCTTTCTTTCTTTCTTTTTTTTTTTTACTTATCTCATGCTTTATGAAGTTTTAAATAAAACGCTTTAGGTGCATAGACAGACTTTAATGGCCCTAAAGTAGAGTCCTGTATTTTAAATGAATGGCTCAAAAATTGTGTTTTTTAATGCACTCAAAATGCCACCCAAATTATAGTCAAGGCTTAAAAGATAAATGAAGGTTTGTTGATTCTGTTTATCAGTATAGTTGAAACTCTCCTAACTAGTTCTCCTGATGAACTGACATTTTAAGTTTCCTCAGTAGAACCATGGTCCTCACGGACTGCATGAGACGAATGGGCCACTTCAGGGCCCCTGTGCCTCTGCTGCCCCCAGCTGAGCTGCAGACCTACCAAGAATCAGCTGGGTTTGTTCCTCACTGGTTAATGCCTGTTGTACTTATTGTAATTAGGTAATTTAATGAGATATTTACTAAACTCATGAAGTATGAAAAGAAATTGTTCTAAGAAAAATTAAATTGAATGCTTAGGGCAAATTTGATAAAGGTGAGTCACTAAAAAAATTGCCATGAGGATGTGGGTCACATGGTTGTGAAAAATCAAAGAAAAAGATGTAAAAGCCTGTAAGATTTTATGCTTAGATTGTTTTACAACTGTTAGGCCTTGTTCCACTTTTTAATAAGAAATAAAACAAAATTGGGAAAGTTAGCTGATGTCTTAATGGATGCGATTTGCTAAGGAAAGATAACAGAGAACTGCAGTTAATATCTCCAGATTTATCCCCCTCCCCTCCCCTCATTTTTTGAGACAGGGTCTCTACTTTGTCACTCAGGCTGGAATGTAGTGCACAGTCTTGGCTTACTGAACCTCGAACTTCTGGGCTCAGGTGATCCTCACACCTCAGCCCTCCAAGTAGCTGGAACTGTAGGCACGTGTCACCATGCCCAGTATCCCCAGATTCTAAGAAGAGGCTTTGGCTGGCCTGTATCAGTAGACTGGCAGATGAGTGCACATTTACATAAACGTTTACAGATGCATGTGTTTCTTTTAAGTTCCTTTCATATGGATTCCTGGTTTAACCACATTTTTCATTTAACTTATCAACAGTCCAGATCACACAGGTGAAGAAGGCACTAGGTCTCTGCTGAAATTCTGGCCAATCCAGGTGTGTATGTGCATGCTCAAGGGTGGGAGTGTGCAAGCATGAGTGAGGATGCATACGTGTAAGCACATGTGAGCTCACATTGGGAGCCCCTGTGGCAGCTACGTGTATTTTCAGTGTGTATGGGAGGTGTGCTTAGGCTGCAGCAGTGCTGACAGAAGTCAGCAGAGCTCTGTAGCTTTGTGGGCCTGGACTGTGCGCCCATCTCTGGGTGCTGGGCTATGCCTGATGTGTGACCTCTGGCTCCTTGGATCTAGCTCTAGTTCTGTTCAAGAGTGGCGTCACGTCGCGGCTATTGCTGTCAGTCCAGGTTTTGGAATCCTGGTCTTGCTACTTACTGGCTGTATGATGTTGAGTAGTGCTTTAACTTCTCTGAGCTTTATTTTCTCCATTAATAAATTGTGTGTATGTGTGTGTGTGTGTGTGTGTGTGTGTGTGTGTGTGTGTGTGTGTGTGTAAAGTAAGCCTCTCCCTCTCTGGACGGGTGGAAGTGTCAAGGTTATGAATAAGAACTGCCTAGCATAGTGTCATTGTAAGTGCTCAGTAAATGGTGGCTACACAACCCAGGCCTGCTGGCGTTGCTGCCACTGTTGTTACCCGGACCCTTTTGAGCCAGTAGATGAAGTGGGTCTCCACTTCCTTGAGTCAGGTGGACAGGGTGCCTTTCTCAAGGCAGGCGCGAGGGCTGAGCTGGCTGGGAAGGTGTGCTCGTCCTTCCACGCCTGCCTCCCGTAGGTCTTCTGTGGGCCTTGCAGTTGGCCTCGCTCTGACTCTTTGCTTTTGCTTCTCTCATGACCCCCTCAGGCCTGGTAGAAAGAGTTATTTGTGAGCGTGGTAGGGGTTCCCAAGAATCTATTATGGTTTTAATGTCTAGGACCGTAAAGTTGTGACAGTGATTCCTCTCTTCAGCCCCAGTTCGCAGCAGAGGGCCCAGCCCAGCCCAAAGCAGGCATTTACATATTTGGTGAATTGTGGGTAGTTGTTCCTGTCCAAGAGCCGTAACGTGGTATTTGTGATTGTTCTTGTGGAAGGCACAGCTTCTGTCTGCCCTGAAAGACAAGGCATGTAGTCACCATGCTGCTGCCTCACACTGAGGTTTTTTAAGCCAGGCCTTCTGGAGAAGGAAGCAGGAAGGAAGGTGACTTGCTCTTGGGCCCGTGGAGTTTCAGCAGTTGCAGGAAGTTGGCCGGGCTGTGTGTGTGTTGCCGCATTGGTGCCTGATCTTCTCTGACAGCTCCTAGGAGCGTGAGGTTGTGCTTAGCAGTTGTGTCCCAGCAGCCCTCCTGGTCTCGATCCGTTCACACACTCCCAGGGCCCCACCTATCAGAAGGGCCGCCGCTGCAGGACACTGTCCCATGGAAATCACTGCGGTCAGGAGAGGAGCAGTGGCTCTGGCCCGTAGACTCAGAAACCTTCACCATGACTCCATGGTAACACCATGACACCAAGGGAAGCCAACGCTCTGAGAACTTCAGTCTCTTGTCCAGGGCCACTAAGGAGCAACTGGGCCATGTCTCCTGTTGTATTTAGCGTTGGGCGCTGAGGAGGGGCATGTGTCCGTATCCTCTGCTGGTCCTGGGTCCACCTGTTGCAGGGATCCAATTCTAAGGGATTGGAGTCAATTCAGTCCACTGGCTTAGCCGTTCAGAGGCTTCTCATTGCCTTAGGCTGAAGGCTGTGCTGCGGAACACGGCCTTCAGGGACCCATGGGCTCTGACCCTGGCGTTTCTTCTGCTGGAGGCCCCCTTGACTTCTTTCAGTTCTTCAGACGTATCACCTTCTGGACAGGCCCCGCCTCAGGCTGTCCCTTGCAGGGAGGGCTCTCTTCTCCGGTTACTTTTGCTCATTCTTCAGAGAGGCCTGCCTTGTTCCTCCCACTGCACTGCCGTGCTTCTCTCACACAGCCCTTACCACCTGTAGTTTTTTAATTTCTTTGTGTACTTGTGTGTGGTCCAGCTCTCTTGCAAGGCTGGGAGCTCCATGGTGGCTGGGGCCCTGTCTGTCCTGTTGTGGTTTACGCCAGCACCTCACACTGCCTGGCACACAGTGGGTGTCCAGCACCAAGTTGAAGAAGAGTGATGGTTTTGCTGTGAAGATGAGCTTTGGCTTAAAGGGCTTGAGAGATGGAGAGGGACTGGCCAAAGGGAACTGCAGGTGCCAGAACAGCCGTGCAGAGGCAAGGAGGTCAGAACAGGTGTGTCTCACGAGTGGCATGGGCTCAGGTGCCAGCTGCATAGGGTGCTAAGTACGTGAGGATAGAAGAGGAGCTGAGGAGACCAGGGAGCCTTGGGGTGAAGGAGTGGGGGTGTCTGCCCTTTGGGCAGTAGGGAACCCATGGAGCTGTACATGTCGAAGTTCTACAGTAAGAGTGTGGTTTCTTAGATGTTTGGTTTCTTTGAGGCTGTGCATATTTATTAGGTGTTTGCCCTACTGTCTTAGAAGGATGCTGTATTCATCTCTCCAGGTAAATGTCCAGAGTATTTTGGAAAGGGTCTTTCTGATGACACCCTCCCAGATCCTCAGGACCAAAAGACATCATATCAGAAGTAAATATATTCTAACTTTGAGCATTAATGCTCCAAACTTGAATGCCAGCTGACGCCTGGACCAGAACAGAAAGCAGCCTCTCTAAGCCCTTGGTTTGAAGGGCATAGCTTATTAGAGTGAATGCATTAATTTGCTCTGGCTGCTGTAACAAGTGAGCATAAACTTGGTGGCTTAAAACCATACGTATTTATTCTTTGATAGTTTGGGGGGCCGGAAGTTCAAAATCAGCTTCACTAGGCCTAAGTGAAGGTGTCAGCAGGACTGCTTTCTTCAGAGGCTCCAGGGCAGAGTTGGTTTCTGGCCTCTTCCGGCTTTGGTGGCTGCTGGCATTCTTTGGCCTCTGGCTGCCTTGCTCTAATCTCTGCTTCCCCGGCCACTGGCAGTCTCCTCTTCTGTGGTTGAATCCAGGCCCACTCCCTAGATAACCAGTTAATCCATTTGTGAAGACTGAGCCTTCATGGACTAATCACCTCTTAATAGCATCACAATGACAGCTACATTTCAACATGAGTTTTGGAGGGGACATTGAAACCATAGCAAGTGACCTCTGGCTTGCAGGCCTGTCACCTGACAGCTTCCTTATTTGGCCTGCTTTCCTGCTTGTGTGTTTGTACTTTATTGCAAAAGGCATGCATGCATACAAAAAGAAAAATTAACCGTTGCTGAGGGACGCACAGTTACAAGTGAATGTCCTTCTAAGTCCACTTCCCGGAAGTCACCACTAGAACTGAAGGTGCTTATGTCTGCACCCTGAACTTTGCCCTGTGTGTATGTGACTTACACAGAGGGATCACACAGTGTCCTCTATGTCAGTGCAGAGCTACCTCAGTGACTTAGAATTCCACTCACTCTTCCCTCGGACATGGCTTCTCTATATTTACCATATCATGAGGCCCACTTACACCAAAGCTGTGCTCTCACCTGCAGGTGGGTGAGGAGGCATCGGCCGTGGTGGGGAGTGTAGGGCCACCTGCCATGCCCCTTTGAGCTGAGACGTTATATAGGCACTTGTCTGGAATGTCTGAACTTGCTAGTCCTTACTAGAGCTCTTGTTCTAACAGAATTCAGTTATAGGAATATGCCCTAACTTATTTAAGCCGTTTCCTAGCCACGGACATCTGCTTGTTTCTACTTTTCTGTCCTTTCAAATAACATTGTTCTCATATCCTTATACATATGTCTCTGTGCCCTTGTGAGAATATATTTGAGGACTTAATTTGTAGAGGAGGAAATACTGAGTCAGCTTTATTGGGATGGCTACTGCCCGTCAGAGGAAACCCCCCCACACAACCTCGTCCCTGCCCCCCAACCTTTGTTTCCCTGTCGTCTGGAGGGAGGGAGGGAGCGAGCTGGAAGCTGTGGTAGCTGGCTCCCTCCAGCGCACAGAGTCCTGGCAAGTGCAAACCTCTGCCTGGGCAGTGTCATCTTCCTGCTGAAGAGGTTGTAGTGTTATCTGAAACCTGGCCGTGCAGGCGGTTTGTGGAGGAGTTAACTCGGAAGAGATTTGATGGAACATTTCCCAATAATTCTGTCAACTTGTAAATTCTAGCTGGTTATCAGAATTCAAATGAATGTTGAGCAAGTTATTACTGTTTTAGTTAGACATTTTAAACCATGCAGACTTCCATCTGAAATATGTAAACCTGAAAGGAGGTTTTCCTCACTACGATACAGATTGCTGGTGTTTGTTTTAAAAAGCTCAGGCTGAACACTGGCCCTAACAAGGTGCTGTTTTGCTGCTTGGTGGTGCCTCACTTTCCATTTCAGATCAGAGTGAATGTTCATAGGTGGCATCTGGCACAGTGCCTGGGAGAACACGGAAGGCCCTCCCAAAGATCTGTCAAATGGGACTGGGGTCTTTAAACAGCAGGTACTGTCATAGAACAGCCTCTAACACTAGCTAAAAAACCCTCCATTTAAACCAGCTGTGAACTCCACAGTGGAGCGCACAGGCAGGGCACCTGGTTGCCACCGAGGCCTCTGTGGGCCAGAGCAGATAGGGTAGTGTCTGAGAAGTCTGCACTGTAATGACCCCCTGTTGCACAGTCCCAGAATTGGGTTTTGCCACATAAGAGCAAAAACAGGAATTGGCTATATACTGTTTCAGCTTCAAGAGGCTTTCAGGTTTTGAGCCTGATTCAATTTCTCTGTTACCCAGGACTTGGCAAGTAGCACCACACCCCCAGCAAGGCTGTCCCCCAGCTGCAGGCTGTGTACGATGGGCCTTGTGACAGGCTGGAAACTTAAAACCACAGTGGGAGGAAGGAGGATGTATGGCAGTTTTAAGTCATTGAAATTGCTGTTTTCTCTCCCCAGGCCGTGTGGGGGTGTCCCTGCCCTTATTCCTGTTTTCTGCATTCACCCTTTAGGAACCAGAGCCCAGGAGCACAGTTGGATGGCTAGGGCAAACAGCAAGGAGAATTTAACCCCTACAATTGACGGTGGTGGTCGTTACAAGCCACATGAGAGAAGGCTGCCGTGAGGTCCTTGCCATAGGCAGGGCCACCGAAACATCATGGTGCAGTGGGTCTGGCGGTGCCAGTGCTCTGTGAAGTGATGAGCCAGTCATGGCAAAAAAGTGAACAAAAGTATAGCCAGCATTTGTGAGAGTTTTCTTCCTGAGCAGCTGTTTTGAAATAGCTTTCTCTACAATTTGATAATTTTTATAAAATCAGACTTGATACAGTATTTTGCTCCTTGAGTTACCAAGGAGCACTGACTAGAATCCTCCTACGCAGTTGTCTATGAAGATGTGTGGCACAACACTAGGCTCTAGAAGAGACTTAGGACGTGAATAGCACGTGCAGGATGCTTTACGCCACTGACCAGCTCCCTGTTGGTCCTAAGTAAATAAGCTACAGGAAGGTGAATATCAGTTCCAAACAGGCCTAATTGCTGGTTCGTGGTGACTCTTTGTTAAAGCAGTTAGCAAAAGGCCATGCATTCATACACTGTGATAGTGTGATGAGAACTTAAGTATGTTATATAATTTCTCGTATTCTTCTGAATGTTTAAAGAACAAGTAAAAAGGAAAAAGATACGCTTTAAAAAACACATTGAGAAATGACTATTTTACATGAGAATATCATCTGTCTGATTCAGACTATATAAAGCCACCTTTTCCCTCCTTGCCTTTAATCCACCCAAGAAAACAGCAGATGATACATTTCTTCCTCTTCCTTATTTATTTGCATGTTTATTTTAATAAGTTCATTTATTTTAGGTGAGTAGGCTGATCAAGAAATTATATACAGTGATGTAAACACCTCCATAATCAAGATAAATAGGACATTTCTGCACCTTTAAAACTTCCTTCATGCTCCTTTGCAGTTGATCCCTTCCCTTAATCCCTGGCCCTGGGCAACCTCTGAGCTCCTTTCTGAAACTATAGCTTTGACTTATTTTATTTTTTGAGACGGAGTCTCGCTCTGTCACCAGGCTGGAGTGCAGTGGCGCGATCTTGGCTCACTGCAGCCTCCAACTCCCTGGTTTAAGCGATTCTCCAACCTCAGCCTCTTGAGTAGCTGGAATTACAGGCACGCACCACCACACCCAGCTGAATTTGTATTTTTAATAGTGATGGGGTTTCACCATGTTGGCCAGGATGGTCTCTATCTCCTGACCTCGTGATCCGCCTGCCTCGGCCTCCCAAAGTGCTGGGATTACAGGCATGAGCCACTGCGCCCCGCCAGCTTTGACTTTTAAAAATTTTTATATAAATGGAATCATACTGTGTGTAATCTCCTGTGTGTCTTTTTTCACTTATGATAACCTTTTGGAGACTTATCTATATTGTTTGGTGTTTTCATGTTAAATTCCTTTTACTGCTGAGTAGTATTCAGTAAGTATGAATCTATTAAGTAAGAGAATGTAAGCATACGTGTGTGCATATGAGTAAGGTGGCTCGTGTGAGCACGACCTCTCCTCACCACTCCACTTACTGCTCAGATGAATTAAGATGTCTCTTCACAACAAACATGTGCCTCTTAACCTTTTGACAGTTTAACTGTAAAAATTGGACTATTCCTTTATTTCTTTTGCAAATTAGGGTTATACTTAAAAGTATAAATATTACTTGTATTAGGAAATTTGATTATGGCAGGCCTTGATAGTGTTTTTCTTCATGATTCTTGTGCTTGAAGTTTGTTGAGCTTCTTTTATCTGTGGATTGATAGTTTTCATCAAATTTAGAAAAGTTTTTGGTCATTATTTCTTCACATACATTTATTCCATCTCCTCCCCTTCTCCTCCTTCAGTGACCGGCCCATTGGTCCATCTGTCTATCCTTCCGTTGTTTCTTTTATCAGTTGTCTGTTTCATTTTAGGTCGTTTCTATTGCAGGCTCATCAAATTCACTCATCTTTCCTTCTACAATGTCTAGTCTGCTCTTGTTCCCATGTAGCATGTTTTTCATCATAGGCATTGTAGTTTTATCTTTAGAAATTTGATTTAAATCTTTTTTTTTAAAAAAAAAGTCTTCCATGTCTCTAAGAACTTCATTCTTTATTCTGGCTTCTAGAACATCAGGAATACAGTTATAACTTTTAGAGTCCCTGTCTGCTAATTTTATTACTTGTCGTTTCTGACCTGTTTCTGTTGATTGATTTTTCTCCTCATTATGACTTGTACTTCCCACTTCTTGCATGCCTGGTCATTTCTAAAATTGGGTACCAGACATTGTGAATTTTACCTTTTGTGTGCTGGATTTTTTTTATATTGCTGTGAATATCCTTGAGCTTTGTTCTCCGATGTGCTAAATGACTCAGAAACAGTTTGATCCTTTTGAAGTTAGCTTTTAAGCTTTGCTCGGTAGGGTGAGAACAGACTTTAGGGGTGGTGTCGGCAGCCTCTCTGAGTGCTCTCTGATGCCCTGTGAATTATGGGGTTTTCCACTCTGACTGGTGAGACTAGGCACTGTTCCTGGTCCTGTGTGAGGCTCAGGGATTGTTTCCTTTGCTTCCCTCAGGTAGTTCTCAGATAGCTTTCTTACATGGAAGCCCCAATCAGTACTCAGTTGAAGACTTGGGGGACCATCTAAAATCTCTGCGACACTCCCTCTATGCAGCTGCCTTCTCTCTAGTACTCTGCTCTATGAGCTGCAACTGCCCTGAGACTCCCCACTCTATCTTCTCAGCTGAGAGAGATGCTGGACTCCTCCTGGGTGCCCCCTGCCTGCACCCCGGTCTGGAAACTCTCTCCAGGCAGTAAGGTGGGCTTACCTCATTGGCTTTCCCTCTCTCAGGACCATTGTCTTGTGCTGCCTGATGGCCAATGTCTGAAAACCATGGTTTCCTTTTTTAAATTTTTTTCAGTTCTTTAGTTTTCACCGGGGAGGGTAAATCTAGTCCTTGTTATACCATCTTCACTGGAAACAGAAATCTCAACCTACTTGTTAAAACTTTTAATAAAAAATTTTTAGCACACAGGCAAGTATATTGATTACTCAGATAGCCATGACTCATTTTTATAGTTTTGTCATATTTCTACTGCATTTTTAAAAACAGAAGATTACTAAAATCCTCTCTCTGTCTCTCTCTCTCTCTCTCTCTCTCTCTCTCTCTTTTTGGTGACAGTGTCTTACTCTACTGCCCAGGCTGGAGTGCAGCGGTGCAATCTCAGCTCACTGCAATCTCCACCTCCCAGGTTCAAGTGATTCTCATGCCTCAGCCTCTTGAGTAGCTGGGACTATAGGCATGCACCACCACACCTGGCTAATTTTTGTATTTTTGGTAGAGATGGGGTTTTGCCATGTTGGCCAGGCTGGTCTCAAACTCCTGACCTCAAGTGATCCACCTGCCTTGGCCTCCCAAAGTGCTGGGATTACAGGCGTAAACTACCGTGCCTGGCCAGATCCTCTCTTCTTGATCCTATTCTTCTTTCCCTTTACTGAGGTTGCCAATATTCTGTATTTGATAATTGTAATTTGTGTGTGGATTAAAAAAAATGGTTTTACTACATATATATGTATCCATAAGTAGTCTCTATTATTAGTATTATCTGAAGATATAAAACAGTATCATGCTATACCTATAATTCTTCCATTTTCTTTTTCATTCAGTGTTTAAAAAATGTTTATCCCTATGATACATGTAGCTTTAGCTGAAATATACATTCCACAAGAACAAGAATCTTGCTGTGTTTTGTTCACTGGGATATTCCAAGTATCTAGAATAGTGCCTGGTACGTCGTAGGCTCAGTCAGTATTTGCTGGATGAATGAATTCATTTTAGCTGTTGTATAGTACTTTATGAATATGTCAGTTTATTCTCCTGTTCGTGAATGTTTAGGTTGTTGTACCTTTTCATTTTTTTCTAATATGGACAGTGCTGCAGTGAATGTTCTTTTTTGTGTCTCCGTGTGCACATATGTAAGAATTCTTTTAGGAAATACTGGGTATTAGGGGCAGGCACCTCTTCATCTTAACAGTACCTTGCTGAATTCCTCTGCATGGTAATAATACCAATTTATACTCCCACCAGCAGTGTATAAGAATCCTCATTTTAGCCAGGCGTGGTGGCTCATGCCTGTAATCCCAGCACTTTGAGAGGCCGAGGTGGGTGGATCACCTGAGATCAAGAGTTTGAGACCAGCCTGGCCAACATGGTGAAACCTTGTCTCTACTAAAAATAAAAAATAAAAAAATTAGCTGGGTGTGGTGGCACGTGCCTGTAGTCCCACCTACTCAGGGAGGCTGAGGCAGGAGAATGCTTGAATCCAGGAGGCAGAGGTTGTAGTGAGCCAAGATTGCATCACTGCACTCCAGTCTGGCAACAGAGGGAGCTTGCATCTCAAAAAAATAATAAAAATCCCCATTTCTTCATATCCTCACCAACATTTGATATCATCAGATATTTTAATTTTTGCCAATCCTATATACATGAAATTACATTTTGCTTGACTTTTGTTTTTGTTAATAACATCATTTTTCCCAATAGAAATTCAATGTCTTCTTTCCGTCCTGGGAGAGGCCATAATGATAGTCGGCGGACTGTGTTTTATACCAATGAAGAGTGGGAACTTTTAGACCCAACCCCTAAGGACCTAGAGGAGTCCATAGTGCAGGAGGAAAAGAAGAAGCCGACCCCTGAAGGAAACAAAGGTATCAGCGCGCTTCCTGTTGTCTGTCATTCTCTGTACTGCCATCTGTTCACCAGTGATATGGGAGACACTTTATTAGCAGATATTTTGAGAGGCATAAGGCCCAGTGGGGGCTTGCATTCTCTTTGTGAAACTTAAAACATAAAGGCTTGAAAAATTATTTAATAAATGTTATAAGAAATAAATGACTGTCTAATTAATGGCTCTTAAAATTTTTTGGGAGATAGAACACTTGGAAGTCATGATCCTCTTTATGGAAATACTGATTTTAAAAAACTTTATAGAAATTTGAAATGTACACAGAAGAAGAGAATACAGTCTCATAAATTCGGGTGTACTCATCCAGCTTCCACAATGTGAACTGTGGTCTCTCTTCTTCCCTCTCCATCTCTAAGTTCCTTCTCCTCCCTGCACCCACTGTCAGCTGGATTATTTTAAATTTTAAGCATTAATCCATTGCATCTGCAAATGCTTTAGTATGTATCTCTAAGACATAATGACTCTTTAAAAAAAATTAGAACCACAACTTATTTATTATATTTAGTTATAATAAATCCTTAATATTATTTAATTCCTTAATTGTTCCCTAAGTGTCTGTTTACATTTGGTTTCTTCAAGTGAGGATCCAAACAAGACCCACACATTATATTTAATCGATGTCTTCTTAGGTCTCTTTTGGTGGCTTTTTTCCCTTCCCCCCCCCTCCCACATTTGTTGAAGAAACCAGGTCTTCATGCTGAGAAGTCTCCCACATCTGGGTTTGCTGATTGTATTTCTGTGGGGTCATTTAACATGCTTTCCTGTATACTGGCAGTCAGAGCCGAGGCCTGTCCAGATTCAGGGTTGACTTCTGGTTGGACAGGAATGGCGTTTTGGTGGGGAGGTGCTGTGTGCTTCCTGTCGAGTCGCATCTGAAGCCACATCATATCTGGTTTCTCTCTTATCATATTAAGATTGATCAAGGCTTAGGGTTGTCATTCTGATCCATTCATAACCTTCTCCATCAGCCTTTGGCCCGATGCTTTTAACAGTCATTTACGATCCTGGATTTATTTATTTATTTATTTTTGAGACGGAGTCTTGCTCTGTCACCCAGGCTGCAGTGCAGTGGTGCAATCTCAGCTCACTGCAACTTCTGCCTCCCAGGTTCAAGTGATTCTCCTGCCTCAGCCTCCTGAGTAGCTGGGATTATAGGCACGCGGCACCATGCCTAGCTAATTTTTGTATTTTTAGGAGAGATGAAGTTTCACCATGTTGCCCAGGCTGGTCTTAAACTCCTGACCTCAGGTGATCCACCCGCCTCGGTCTCCCCAAGTACTGGGATTACAGGAATGAGCCTCTGTGCCCGTCCACAATCGTAGATTAATTCATTAAGAGAATATTGGTGTTTTAAACATGAAATAATAAATAATTTTGAAATTCCACCTTATGCCTAATTCTAGCAAAAATAAGAAGCCAAGGATGCTTAGTATGTCTTAGTTTTCCATTAAAAGTGATCCTGTGATAAGAGTCTTCCAAGGAAGGATCCGGTGGGGGAAGCAGTCATCTTTGGCTGAAGCATGTTGGTTACTATCTAGAATGCGGTGGGGGCAGAGTCATCAGTCTCCTCAGGTTCTCAAGGTGGGGAATGCCAAACTCCTTTGAGGATGATTTGTGAAGATGCTTTATTTTGTTATAGTTTCCAAAAGGAAGATGTGGCTTGTATTTAAAACACAAGTTTTATTTTTGTGTAGGAGTAACTGGCTCAGGATTCCCCTTTGATTTTGGACGTAACCCTTACAAAGGAAAGCGCCCTTTGAAAGACATAATTGGGTCGTACAGAAATCGTCACAGCAGTGGTGATCCTTCAAGTGAAGGCACATCAGGCAGTGGCAGTGTCAGCATCAGCGTCAGGAAGCCAGCGTCCGAAATGCAACTGCAGGTCCAAAGCCAGCAGGAAGAGCTGGAACGGTTAAAGAAAGACCTATCCAGTCAGAAGGTAACTTCTGGCTTCTGTCTTACCCCCCATCAGCAGGCCAAGGGCGGGAGGAGTAAAGCCCAATCTGTGTTTCCCTGAATCTTTCCAGGGACGGCTTTGTTTCCCGAAAGTTGCTTTTCCCTGGAGGTTTCATATTGCCATCGCCGTCATCCTAGGCACGGCTGCTGTGCTTGATTACTGGTTCAGAGGTGTTTATATTTGCAAGGAGGGCGAAGGTCTCTCAAAGGAGGACTCGGGAGGTTGCTGTCTGCCCCAAGACTGAATCTCCCTAAACACGGTTTCAGCCCAGAGTTCTTTAACAGTCGTTAAGAAGACTTTCTGCATCAACAACAGTTTCCTGAGCTAATCAGCTCTAATTACACTTAACTGTTCAGCAGTTAAGTGACTCTGAGAGCACAGATTTTTTAATACACATGAACATTTACTGGACACCATTGCTAACTAATTACAGTGCGCAAGTCCATTATTTCCTGTTTCCTATTACTGTTCTCTACAGACAGTCTTTATGGAGTAAATATTTTTTTTCTATTTTTGAGATCCTTCAAGAGGAAGTTCAGTATTAAAATGTTTCCAGTAAAGTTTCTACATTTCCTCAAATTCTGACAATTGCTCCATGTCATGATTTGTGCTTTTCCTCCTCTCCTCGCTCTCCTCACCTTCACTCCATTCTCCTTTTGGCTCCCAGGAGCTTGTTCGGCTGCTCCAGCAGACAGTCCGGTCATCCCAGTATGACAAGTATTTCACTAGCAGCCGGCTCTGCGAGGGGGTCCCAAAGGACACGCTTGAGCTTCTGTACCAAAAGGATGATCAGATTCTGGGCCTCACCAGCCAGCTGGAGAGGTTCAACCTGGAGAAGGAGAATCTTCAGCAGGAAGTGAGGACGCTGAAGAGCAAAGTGGGCGAGCTCAACGAGCAGCTGGGGATGCTGATGGAGACCATCCAAGCCAAGGACGAAGTCATCATCAAGCTCAGCAAGGGCGACGGCAGCGGGCCTCTGACCACGGCACCCGGCTCCCCTTCCACGGCGCCTATTGGCAGGGACCAGCTGGAACTGGACAGGCTGAAAGTAAGAGCAGGGCAGAGTTTCTGGTGATTGGCATGAGAGACCACTGATGTCACCCTAGAGGCCAGGCCTCTGTGAGCCGATTGGTGTGATGGCAGAACAGTTGCACACGCTTTTTTTTCCCCCCACAAATGTAATAGGACTTACCATCAAATAATCGTTAATTTTCTGTGGAGCTTCCTTGGAAACCCTTGCTGCTGCTTGGAGCAGTTTCAAATCTTTCCTCTCACTTGCTTTCAGGCAACTGAGACTTTTCTTTCTGTGTATACCACCGTTAGGACTTCATTATCCTGTGTAACATATGGAGGCTGTTTCTTGCCCCTCCTGTGTACATGAAAGCACACGCAAACTTAATTTGTATAGCTTGCTGCAGGACCTAGTGAGTGCCTGGTTTGGGGGCATTGTTCCCAACAGCTATTATAGGGTTAGCTGGGGAAGCAGACTCCAGCTTCCAAGCAGGCCTGGGAAGAGGGGGCCTATTCAGAGTCAGTGCCCCCAACACCCAGGGTGGGAGGGTCCTGACACTTAGAAGGAAGTATCCCTCTCTGGGATAGCCCTCAAGGTGGAAGGCTGTTTCCTGAACAGAAGTGACTCTCTGAGTCATGCCTGGGGTGGTGACCAGCTGATGCGGTAGGAGGAACACACAGCACTTGTGGGAGGCGGGGGCAGCCTGCATTTCTCTTCTTGCCAGTAGAGAAGCCTGCTGGTCCAGAGGGGTGGCCACAGGGAAGATCATAACATTCTTGCTGCCACCAGGGACATACACCCAGGACATGGGGTATCAAGTGTAGCCCACTGACCCCAGCAGACCCCAGACATGTCTGTAGCTACTGGTCTCACCTAGCCCCAAGGCGTCCCTCACCTGCTCCCCTTCTTCTTGCAAATAATGTGTCTCCAAGGGTGTTTGGCTCCAGATGGAGCTTGTCCATGGAGAACAGAGGTTTGCTGCTGTCCAGGTTGTTACTGAGCATTTGCTTCATGCTTAGCAGTGCCTTTCAGGCATTGTCAATGCATTGAGTGAGAGAATGATGGGCATGCTAGGGACTCTGCAGATAATTCCAAAACAGAAGTAAAAACACGAATCATGGCAGCGTGGCTGGAGTATGTACATGGTCCCCATAGTGTTTACTTCTCACTGACAATACCCATTGGGTATGTGAGGCCAGAGAATTTATGAATGAGAAAATCTAAAACAAAAATAGAACCTCTGGTCTCAGTACTATATACTTACGCCTACTGTTTAAAAAAAAAATGGCTGGCCAAGCATGGTGGCTCATGCCTGTGAGAGCAGCACTTTGGGTGACCGAGGTGGGCACGTTGCTCGAGCCCAGGAATTTGAGATCAGCGTAGGCAACATGGTGAAACCCCTATCTCTACAAAAAAGAGAAAAAAGCCAGGCTTGGTGGCCTGTACTTGTAGTCCCAGCTACTCAAGAGGCTGAAGTGGGAGGATTGCTTGAGCCTTGGAGGGCGGAGCAAGGCTACAGTGAGTTGAGATCGTACCACTACCCTCCAGCCTGGATGACAAAGCGAGACCTCATTGCAAGAAAAAAATACCCTTTTTTTTAAAAAAAATAAGCGGTCTTGGTTCGTGTTGCCAGTAGAAGTTGTTTTTTTTTTAATGTACACAACATTGAATATACATGACCCTAAATATACACCCATCAATAATACACATTTTGCGATTACTTAATGAGAGCAGAAATTTTTATTTTCATGTATTTATTTATTTATTTTTTTGAGACAGGGTCTTGCTCTGTTGCCCAGGCTGGAATGCAGTGGTTCAGTCTCAGCTCTCTGCAGCCTTAACCTCCCCCGCTCAAGAAATCCTTTAGCCTCAGCCTCCTGAGTTGCTGGGACTAGAGGCTCGAGTTACCATACCTGGCTAATTTTTGTATTTTTAGTAGAGACAAAGTTTTGCTGTGTTGCCCAGACTGGTCTTGAACTCCTGAGCTCAAGTGATCCGCCTGCCTTGGCTTCAGAATGCTGAGATTCCAGGCTTGAGCCATCCCGCCCAGCCGACAGCTGAAGTTTTTATTTTGCAAGTGTGTTGATTTCTGTAGTGTGTAGAACAAAACTATAGTGGTGAAGGCGTGTGGAGCAGGTTTTCCCGGGGAGTGAGCCGGGGTGTGTGTGGTGTGTGCCTCCTGGCACTGCGACTGCGCAGCTCCTTCTGGAGACATCTAACCGAGCTGATCAGGATACGACGATCAGGATACGACTGAAGGATGCCAATCAGAACAGGACATTCCCTCCTCTTCTCCTCTTTTCTTTTGCAGCATAATGGGTGGAGTGGTTTTGAATCTGTATGAAGTTTTGTTTCTCCAATAGTCCTCAATTTAACAAGTTTAACAGTTTTTAACAACTTAACAAGCCTGTGGCTCCAAGACATCACAACTTTGAAGTTAAGTGGCGACAGCTGATGAAGCAGCTGATGAAGCCACAAAGCCTGGTTGGGTGGATTCCAGGGACAGTTGAGGCTGGCCTGGGTCCATGGCCTCATGCTTTCTGACACTGCCATGCTATTACCAGTGCTGAGGGTCCCTCTGCGGTGCAGAAGGTGTTCACGCCTCATGCAGGGCTCCTCTGCAGTGGCACTGGGAGGACTGGAAAGGCTCCAGGGAGAAAGAGGGAGTGCTCTGACAGAAGTGGGTGTTCTCAAGTGTGTTCTCTCATAGCCCTTCAGCTCTAGACAGGATGCGGATGAAGAAGAAATATTGACTTGTTCTTCTGATTCCAAATCTAAAATGTCTAGCTAGAAAAAAAAATATATATATATATATATTTAAGATATATTTATTTAAAGTATATTTTTGTATATTTTTACTTTTAAAGATATGTTTATATATCTTTTTTGTTATTGCTGTTCTTGTCCAGTTTTCATGCTTTATTGTTAGTGGGTGTGGCCTGTAAAGATTTCTGCCATTGGGATTTGCGAACTTTTTTTGGTGTGGTCTCGTGCGTGGTTATTTTGTTCCTGTAGTATTCTGAGGCAGGAATAAACATTGCTCCCAGGATTTTGCCACCCTAGTGATTTAAGTCATTACTTTTCCATGTTTCCTTCCAGTCCTTTTCTGTGTTCCCATAATTCTTTCATTGTTGAAGTAGATGGACTTTCGTCTTGTTCCTCTCAGCATTACGGCCCCAGCACTTCCACGTTGCTGTCATTAGCGATTTCGGGGTTGTCCATCCTTTGCGATAGCACAAACGGTGTGTTATCTTCATCCTTGTCTTTCTTCCTGCGTTTGCTGTTCCATGAATACCTCCATGCCTGCACTTCTTCAGCTCATCTATTCATCCAGCCAGTTGTATGCCCGGCCTTTTACTCTGCAGGGGTACACAGGCACTGCAGTCCTGGGCCCCACAGTTTGATTTAGAGGCACAGACAGAAAAGCAGAATGACAGCTGGAGCACACACCAGGACAGAAGGGGATGTGGAACAGGTGGGGTGATGCTTTACATTGAGCATGGCCTCTGGAGCCAGCCCTGGTCGGATTCACACCCAGATCGCCATGTAGCACCTCTCCCTTGGGCAGGTGACTTCATGTCTCTGCCTCAGTGTGTTTATCTGTGGAACAGTGCTTATTTTCCTCATAGGTATTGTAAGGGTTATAGGTGGTAATCCACATAGCGCCCTCCCTCATGCAGTGCCTGGCTTCTCATAGGGTCTTCACTGTTGGGTGCTGTTATTGCTGTGGTCGTCATCATTCTAGAGAAAGTGTCCATAATATAAATAATCAGGACTGACTGAGACTATGACACAAATTTTAAGTTAAAGACAGACATGGCAGCTGATGTTACTTGCTTCCACTGACCCATCTTGTGTCACTCAGTCTCTATCCATCACTGTTGAGTGTTTTTTTCAGTTGCCTTCCAGCCTGCCTTCCTTTGTCTGCCCTGGCTTTGAGTAATGTGTTTGCTTAATGTTTCCAAATAGGAGACCTTTGGTCAGGTGCAGTAGCTCACATCTGTAACCCCAGTGCTTTGGGAGGCGGAGGCAAGAGGATCACTTAAGGCCAAGAGTTTGAGACCAGCCTGGGCAACATAGTGAGGCTCCATGTCTGCAGAAAAAATTAGCTGAGTGTGGTGGTCATGCCTGTGGTCCCAGCTACTCAGGAGGCTGAGGTGGGAGCATCACTTATGCCCAGGAGTTCAAGGCTGCAGTGAGCTATGACCATGCTACCATACTCTCGCCTGGACAACAGACGGAGACCCTGTCTCTTTCTCTCTCTCTCGATACAAAGTCTCACTGTGTCATGCAGGTTGGAGTGCAGTGGCATGGTCTTGGCTCACTGCAGCCTCTGCCTCCTTGGTTCAAGTGATTCTCATGTCTCAGGAAGGGTAGGTGGGACTATAGGCATACACTACAATGCCTGGCTAATGTTTTGTATTTGTAGTAGAGGCGGGGTTTCACCATGTTAGCCAGGCTGGTCTCAAACTCCTGTCCTCAAGTAATCCTCCTGCCTTGGCCTCCCAAAGTGCTGTTATTACAGGCATGAGTTGTTATTACAGGCATTACCATGCCCTGCCAACCTTGTTTCTTAAAAAAAAAAGGAAGTGCAACATTCATTTCAAGTACTTGTCATTACGTGGTCTTGCTGAGGCTGAGTGTGATGCCTGTCAACATTCTAGTGGGAGTCAGGGACCTGAGAGCATGGAGCTAAGAGCCCACTGGCCTGGCTCTCAGAAGTCTCATTTACAGCCTAGACAGTAATTGGGCAGCCTTCTATGGCTCAGTTCTTCACCTCAAAAATAAAGATGGTGAGAATGGCTGCCTGAGAGTTGTGAGTTTTAAATAAGATCAGTAATCTCAGATGCCTAGCACAGGGCACCTGTAAGCCATCACAAGTGCTCCATAAATGTTAGGGATTAAAGGGACTATGGAATTATTTTCAGTTCTGCATCTTATGGGGGAACAATATAGTCCTGTGGTAGTTTCTTGTCTGGCGATGAGGAATTTCTGTAGCTGCATCTCTGGGGAGTGGCAGCGGTCTCCTGTCTGTGTCACAGGAGTCTGTCTTGACTACCCTGGCCTGCCCTTCGAGCTGTCTCCAACAGAATTTGTTCTAGGATTGGGAGATCAGGAACCTCACACACCAGCCTGTCACATTATAAAAGAAAAATAGTTAGAAGCAGGGAGGGGAAAGGGGGCACATTGATAAAAGAGTGAATTTGTAAAGAACATTTGGAAGTCACTGCCTCAGAGGTGATTCTGATGAGTATCCTTAGCAGCTTCTGCAGTTCATTGTTTTTGTTATGAGGAGAGTCAGAAGAGTTTCCGGAGCTTCAGTTTCGGTGTTTTACATGAAAATGCCTCGCCCGCTGGCTGCTTGGCCTTCTCTTGCTGTTGGCTCTGTTCAGCTTTCTTGCTTGGAGTTTCAAGGCCTGAAGCCAACGTGACATCTGCCCTGGCCCGACCCGCTCTCTAAGCTGGACTCGGCAGAACTGGTCACCAGCTTGTTCTGTTCTTTTAGAGACAGAAAGCAAGTAGGCAAAGGTTAACAAGTGGCCAGTTTAGGGGAAGGCTATATTGTGTTCATTGCACTTTTCTTTCAACTTTTCTGTAAGTTTGAAATTTTTCACTGTTGAAGAACATTTGTTCTCTTATGCGCCTAACACATTGTAGGTCGTAGGATTTGTTATTCAGAGTGATTTTTAGTTAAAGGCTTTTGTATATGTGTGTAGCCTTTTTTTACATAAAATCGATGTGATGATTATAACCTACAGAAAATATGTTCAGTTTCTCTAGTTTAAAAAAACATAAGGTATTGCTTTTATTTTTACCACCTCAATGAATATGGAATATGGATAGATAAAATATTTGCATATATATGGGAAGCACATCCTATTGATTTCTCCTATCATCAGTTGAGAAAAACTACCACCATTAAATATGTATTTTCTGCATCTCCATTGCAGCAATCATGCCTGCTGGCCTTCTGCTGCCAAAAAGATTAATCGGAAAGTGCCTGTTAACAACTTCTAGTTCTTTAGAATTTACTCTCAACTTAGCAGGGGTATTTGATTGGTGAGGCAGCAAGATGCTGGCTACATAGGGTGATTAATTGGTCAGTATTCAACCGATGTGAATTCAGGGTTTTTTTTTTTTTTCTTACAGGATAATCTTCAAGGATACAAAACCCAAAACAAATTTCTAAATAAGGAGATTTTGGAACTCTCAGCTCTACGAAGAAATGCAGAAAGGAGAGAGAAAGATCTCATGGCGAAGGTGGGTCAGGATAGATGGATTCTATTACCTGGTGGGAGGTAAGGTAAGGAAACCATTAAAAATGAGCATACTTTACAAACCAGTTCAAATCTCAGGCTTAGAGAGATGTGATTGCTGATACCAAAATATATTTGAAATATATACAATACATAGAGCAATGTAGTCTCATTTTATCTCTGATGAAGACAAAGGCAAATGCCTTGAGATGTGGCTTTTTCACATAAACTGGGTAAGTAGGAATGAGAATCTACGGAAAATATGTTCAGTTTCTCTAGTTAATAAAAAGAACCTAAGATATTGCTTTGTGTGTTACCTTTGTTCATAAGCATTTTAATGGATTTTGAAGAAAACAAAGTATATATTTATAAGGTCCTCTAAATTAAGGTAATTTGGGTTTTGATTTATGCTGTTCAGTTTTGTATTTATGGAGATGGTGAGGTTAATGCCTCCTCTGTGAACCCAATAGCGTTGGTGTGAAAGTCAGGTATGATTATGGCTGAAAAGGGCTTTGCACAAAGTGTAATAGGATCATGAACATTTCAGCTGTACTCAGATGCACTTGTCAACAGCTATTATATACCTGACACACTTTTTTGAACAGAGCTTGAAGCATCTTCCCAGATCTTATTCCTGCATGTTTTCCAGGGTATATTTGATTTGTCTGATAAGGTGGCAGATAGGAGCTAGTCCTGGATCACAGAGTCCTAAGAATGAATGGGTAGAGCATGGAGTGGCCACTCACTGGCCATGTGCCAAATGGCACCGAGCTGGACCTCAGTAATCGGCATGTAGCCTGTAGCCTGGTTTCTGCTGCTCTCTCTACCTCTGTCCAGAGGTGATGCATTTGTTGGCATCCTGAGGTCTGATGACCAGCACCCCTTCCACAAGGAACAGAGGCACCCACTGCAGGCCATTTTAAACATGACAGGTGGTCTGTGATATAAATTAATGTATTGTCTTTGATACAGTCTGTCTCTGGCACACTTCGTACTAATTTCTTGTTTTTGATACAGTCTGTCTCTGGCTCACTTCCTAATAGTTTTAGGTTTGTCGCTGAGTGGTTGAGTACCTAGAGATTGCTCTTCCTGTTTCTCTGTCTTGATGGAGATAACCACCACATTCTCTGCAGTATTCTAGCCTGGAAGCCAAGCTCTGCCAGATAGAAAGTAAATACCTGATACTGCTCCAAGAAATGAAGACACCAGTGTGCTCAGAAGACCAGGGGCCCACGCGGGAGGTCATAGCCCAGTTGCTGGAGGATGCTCTGCAGGTTGAGAGCCAAGAGCAGCCAGAGCAAGCATTTATTAAACCTCATCTTGTCAGGTAAAGGTGCTAGTGACTGTTGGGGATAGTGCATCCCATTTCTGAAGTCCCTTTTTCACAGAGAGCTGTACACAACTGTGTGTCTCATTTGGTGCTCATGACAAATGCTGTCAGGTCCGCAGAACAGATAATGTCTTCATTCTCCCATAGTAATGAAGTCATAGAGCTGGGACTCACCACAGGTCTTCTGATTGCAAGACCTATTTCTCATGTAAGTGAGAGAACCTTCCTTCTAATCCTTCCTTCCTCCAGAAGGAGCCAATCTCCAAGGAATAGGAACCTTCTCCTAAAACATAGCCCTACCCACAGGTGGTTCAAAACAAAGGGGGCCTCTAAATGAGGAACTGAGCTTACACACACACACACACACACACACACACACACACACACACACACAGCATATATTTTTGGGGAAAGCGCTGAATCTGGAAGCCCATCATGGATCTTGGATCAAGGACCCGCTCATAACCTGTTTTCTAAAAAATGGGACTCATGAAATAGTTGAACCAGGAGAAATCTGCAGGTGCACAGAGTTTAGCCTCCTGTTGTTTCCCCTACTCGGGACCAGCCCTGTGTCTTGGCCTTGCTTACTGCGGTCTCCTTGCTTGTCCTGCCCCACCGCTGCAGGCCAGGTGAAGCCTCGCTTCAGTTTGACATGACCTTTCCCTTCTCTGAGCTTACAGCACCGGTCTGCATTGTTTGGGCTACTCAGATGACAGTTAGAAATACGCTCAGCAAGTGCCCGACACCATCGTTCCTGAACTCTGCTATGGAGGTCTGCCATGTTCCAGGAACTGTGCCAAGTGTTTTATGTGCAGGGTTGTACTTAATATTCAGTGAGGGGGTTGCTTTTATGACCACTTTACAAGTGAGGAAGCTGGGTATGGAGGTGATAGAACTTGCCTGGAGTCACTCAGCCTGTGAGTGGCGAGGACAGGCCCTCAGCGTGGATAGTTGGGTTCCCAGGTGCAGGAGTGCCACCTGCACGCTGGGCATTGGGCTTTGCTCATCGTGGTGGCTGTTAACCTCTATGAGCCCTTGGAGCACTTCTGAAGGTGTTGTGTGGTGTTCTTACGTAAAAGCGTTTTGTGCTCTTACTATTTATGTTGTATGTTCAGATTTTATGTATGAGTAGAATAACCATGTATATTGGTTTATTTTAAACTTTTTTCTATGGAAAATTTAAAACATACAAAGAAGTAGACAGAATCATGTAACATAACCCCCTTTGTGCATCTAACTTGAGCAATTATTAATGTTTTGCCAATATTGTTTCATTTTACCTCCTGACTCCCCACAGTTTTTTTTTTTTTCTGGAATGTTTTAAAGCAAATGTCAGATGTCATGTCATTCTACCTGTAATCACTTCAGTGTGTATTTCTGACTGACGATACCTTTTTACATGCTAATCCCAGATACGTATCATTTTGAAACTTCACTTCCTTCAACATTATTTTCTGAAATGACCCATGTTGATACAAGTTGCTCCTGAGCTATCTTTTTTAAGAGATGGGGTCTCACTCTGTTGCCCTGGCTGGCCTCAAACTCCTGGGCTCAAGCAATTCTCCTACATCAGCCTTCCAAGTAGCCGGGCCTACAGACGCCCACAACCAAGCACGCTTACCTGTTTTGTAGAACATCATTGTGTGAATCTGCTGCAGTGTCTTTATTCTTTCCCCTCATGGAGGACCTTTAGGGTCTTTCCATTTTTCCCTTTTACAGTGATGCAAGGACCAGTCATGGTCCATATTCCCCCGTGCCCACGTGAGAAAGTTTCTAGGGTGCAGGCTAGAAGTGGAATTCCTGGTATATAGAAAATACATACCTTTATCTCTGCTAGATCTGAGTTCCAAAGTGCTTAAGTAAGTTGACACTCAGCAGCAGTGTGTGAAAGGCCTTTGTAGTTTTCTTTTAATAGTACAACAAATTATCATTAACATAGTGGCTTAAAACAACACAAATTTATCACCTCATAGTTCTGTAGGTCGGTAGCCCAACATGGGTCTCATTGGATTAAAATACACGTTTAATTAGGGGCTGCTTTTCTTTCTGGAGGTTCTGGGACAGTTAATTTCCTTGTTCATTTCAGTTGTTAGCAGAATATAGTTTCTTGCAGTTGGTCATGGGACTCGGTCCCTGTTTCCTTGCTGGCTGTCAGATGTGGTTGGTGGCTTCTAGAGCCCCCTGCATTCTCTGGCCTGTGGCCCCTTTTCCCATCTTCAGGGGCAGTAGATCAGGTCCAGCCCCTCTCATGCATCCCATCTCTCCTGCCTGAGGTTTCTGACTGACTCTTCGTATTCAGGCCTACCAGATATCCCAGATAGTCTTCTTATCTTAAATTCTGTAGTCTTAACTGCATTAACCTTCCATTAATAACATTCCTATTGCCATGCAACGTAAGACAGTCATAGGTTCCAGGACCTGGGACGTGAACATCTTTATCCCTAATGGCTTATAAATACATTCTTCCTTGTTTTTTTAACCCTTTGAAATGATATTTTAAAGCATAAATTTACACATATGTAGCATATATATGATAAAGAAACATACACACACATTAATGTAGCCAAATTTATCAATCTTGTTTTTGTGCTGTGGAATGCATTTTCTTCCATGCTTTTCATATTTTCAGTTTTAAACTGAAATATGAAAATAGTAACAAGAAGAGATCTAATTTAATTTTTCATTATAGATAGCCAGTCGTCCTAGCTTTATATACTGAGAAGTCGATTATTTCCTCACTGCTTTGAAATGCTTTCTCATAGTTGAGTGTACCATGTGTGCATGGATTGGTTTCTAGGCTATTTCTATTGCATTGGTCTTTGTTGCTAAACCTTCATCATTTAAATTTTTCCTTTTGTGTTTACCAACAGTGAATACGATATTTATGGGTTCAGGACTGTACCTGAGGATGATGAGGAAGAGAAGTTGGTCGCCAAGGTCCGTGCGTTGGACCTGAAGACTCTCTACCTGACAGAAAACCAGGAAGTCTCCACTGGGGTCAAGTGGGAAAACTATTTTGCGAGTACAGTAAACAGGGAGATGATGTGCTCTCCAGAATTAAAAAACCTGATCCGTGCGGGCATTCCCCACGAGCACCGTTCCAAGGTATGGAAGTGGTGTGTGGACCGTCACACCAGGAAGTTCAAGGACAACGCTGGGCCTGGCCACTTCCAGACCTTGCTGCAGAAGGCACTGGAGAAACAGAACCCGGCCTCCAAGCAGATTGAGTTGGATTTGCTGCGAACTCTGCCCAACAACAAACATTACTCCTGCCCCACCTCAGAAGGCATACAGAAGTTACGCAACGTCCTCCTCGCCTTCTCCTGGCGGAATCCAGATATTGGGTACTGCCAAGGCCTAAACAGGTGGGTGTGCGGCATAAAGTGTTCCCATTTGCCATTAGGCACCTTGTAGGCACCCGTGCTGCCTGGCAGCTCCCTCCCTTCCTGGTTGGCCAAGAAAACTCAATATTTTGAGAGAAAAAAGTAGTTGCAGCAAGCCAGTTTTCATGACACAATATCCCCATTTCTTGAAGAACTGAGTGAAACAAACGTGCTTTCAGAAAGTATTAACACAGAGTTAAATTCATTTGAAACTACCAGGAGTCTCATATTTTCTGTTCGCTCTCATCACACTCGGGTTTTGATCAGAAGTTTGATTTTATTAGTTTAACTACATAGAGTGGAAATTGATGGTCACCCCTTGTTTGTGCAGTCTACAGGATCTTTTTGTGAATCAAGAAGTCGCCCCAAACAGTTATTCAACCAATTGAAACTTAGCCCTTGATGGACTTAAACTTGTTTCCTTTTAAACTAGAATCTTTAATCTTGCATACTTCCTACTTTCATAGGCGGAGGATGCTGAAAGGCCTCTCACGTTTTCTTGGTGATCCAGGCTCATCCTCCTGAGCTGTGCAGGGATGGGATGAGGCCTCGGGAGGACTGCAGTCTGCTCCCTACGAAGCTCTTCCTGTCACTGGACTTGGCTCTGACTGCTTCTTACTGGGCTGGCATGCTTTCTGCTTACTGCTGTCCTTGCAGTTGTCCATTTATATTGCTCTCTGAGTACTGATAGTAGGTAACCAAGCTTGTTAGAAATATGGATAAAGGTTGAGTTTGGTAAGCCCAGCACTTTGAGAGGCCAAGGTGGGGGGATCACTTGAGTCCAGGAGTTTGAAACCAGCCTGGGCAACATAGTGAAACCCCGTCTCTATAAAAAAATTGGCTGGGTTTGGTGGTCACACCTGTGATCCCAACACTTTGGGAGGCTGAGGCAGGTGGATCACCTGAAGTCAGGAGTTCAAGATCAGCCTGGCCAACATGGTGAGACCTCTGTCTCTACTAAAAATACAAAAATTGGCAAAATGTGGTGGCGCACGCCTGTAATCCCAGTTATTCGGGAGCTGAGGTAGGAGAATCGCTTGAACCTGGGGGACAGATGTTGTGGTGAGCCAAGATCACAGCCACTGCTCTTCAGCCTGAATGACAGAGTGAGACTCCATCTCAAAAAAAAAAAAAAATTAGCTGGATGTGGTGGCATGCGCCTCTAATCCCAGCTACTTGGGAGGTTAAGGTGGGAGGATCGCTTGAGCCCAGGAGATTGAGGCTGCAGTGAGCCATGATCACAGCACTACAGTCCAGCCTAGACGACAGAGTGAGACCCTGTCTCAAAAAAAAAAAAAAAAGATAACGGATAAAGTAAGAATGAAAAAACTCTGCGTGTGTATCGTAGGAATTCTGTAAGCCGTGCATGAGCAGGAGTTCTCAGTGCTGACATTTGTCCTGTCTGCCCACAGGCCTTTTTGCTCCTGCACCATGCCAGGCATTGACCTCCATTTCTATTTGTGTCTAAAATGAGAGTATTACAGGAAGAAAGGGTTTAAGCTGGAATGTTATTTGGTTAGGACCTGAAACCAAATGGTTTCCAGGAAGTCACTGTCTCTGTGGTGGTGAGGATAGAGCAGCCTCTCTGTGTGCCCTCAGAAAGTGAAAGGGACTATCGCTGCTCCTAGACAGTCTCTGTTTTAAAAAAGCCTGCCTAGTAAAGCAGTGTTGTTTTGCTTAAATCCACCATTCACATTGTATACTCAGCCTGAGAATTCCTGGAAGCTGGAAACCCCTGAAACTAAGGGTTCTGGTGAGGACCTGAGCCAGCCCGTTTGGGTTATGGTAATGCCCATTTACCTGGCATTGTTACGGAATCCATTTTTTCCTACATAAATGACACTTCCAGATAATTGAAGCTTTCTCTCTACACTTCCACCCCTGTCACCATTAAAACCTCTGAATTGTGACTATTTGATGGGACTTTTTCTTCAAAATAGTTTGTATGTGTCCATGCCTTCTGAGCACCCAGAACTTTAGCAGGACAGCTGTAGCCTTGTCTAGATAATTGTGATTCAGGCCTATCATCTGGAGTATCGGTGATTTAAGTGATGTCCTCAAAGGCTCTGCCCCTTCTCCTGGCACCATCGAGTGCTGTGGATTTGGTGTCTGTGCCTGTGTGTGCTGTTTTTCTCTCGTCTGTCTCTGCCAGTGGTCACCTTTCTCCTTTGCATCCCATCTCTGCCTACTTGAGACATCCCCTTCCCACCTATCCAGGACTTATTTACTTATTTTCCATTTAATTTGAGATGAGTTCATTATAGGATTTTTTTTTTTTTTGAGATGGAGTCTTGTTCTGTTGCCCAGGCTGGAGTGGAGTGCAATGGCATGATCTCAGCTCACTGCAACCTCTGCCTCCCAGGTTCAAGCGATTCTCCTGCCTCAGCCTCCCCAGTAGCTGGGATTACAGGCACACACCACCATGCCCAGCTAATTTTTGTACTTTTAGTAGAGACAAGGTTTCACCATGTTGGCCAGGCTGGTCTAGAATTCCTGACCTCAGATGATCTGCCCACCTTGGCCTCCCGAAATGCTGAGATTACAGGCATGAACCACCGTGCCTGGCCCATTATAGTTTTATCTAAGGAAAAAAAATCTGAGAAATGGCTTCAAGGGTTTTCCCATGAGTGTTGCTCATAAGCGTTGTGTCATGGGCAGAGGTTTTGGGTTTCAGCTGAGAAGAGGGAGGCCTTTCACTTCTTCCTTTCCATGCTGCTGCTCCAGATGCCCACTTGGAGCCATACCAGGGCTATTGATGAGTACCCTCTTGATGAGTGACAGCATGTAAATAGCTGACCCCAGTTTCTGTTATGAACAACATAGCAACTGAGTTCTTCTTAAATGATGAACTCAATCAGCTGCATTCGCAAAATCTTCTAATGAAAACTTTTTTTTAAATGAGGCTGGTTGATCACTAGGAAGCAATTTCATCTTTGAACAAAAACCAAGTGAAAGTGGGGAAGGTGGCTTTGCTTCTCAAATTTTAGGAAATGCCTCATTTGCAAAGAAACACTTACTCTTTTTTCTTTCTTTCCTTTTCTTTTCTTTTCTTTCTCTTTTCTCTTTTTCTAATGAAGCAGGGCCTCGTTCTATTGCCCAGGCTGGAGTGCAGTGGTGTGATCAATCTCACAGTAGCCTCCACCTCCTGGGCTCAAGCGATCCTCCTGCCTCAGCCTCCTGGGTAGCTAGGACTACCAGGTATGCCTCACCACTCCTGGCTGATTTTTGGTTTTTACTTTTTAGAAATGGGGTCTTGCTATGTTGCCCAGACTGCTCTTGAACTCCTGGCCTCAAGTGGTCTTCCTGCCTTGGCCTCCCGGACTGCTGGGATAACAGGCATGAGCCATTAAGCCAGTCCCTCATTATTCTTTATTGTTGAACTAGAAATGGTTTTGGCCATGAGAGAGAAAGTGGCTTAATGCAGACGATGTCTGTGGAGACTGTGGTAGCAGCCGTCTGTGCCTGGGCGCTCACCTTGTCCTCGCTTTGCTTGTAGGTTGGTGGCAGTGGCCCTCCTGTACCTGGAACAAGAAGATGCTTTCTGGTGTCTCGTTACCATAGTGGAAGTTTTCATGCCTCGAGACTATTACACAAAGACTCTGTTAGGATCACAGGTAAGTTTTGAAAATTCTGTACTTCAGTCGCCAGTTTTAGAATTGCAGCTGAAATGTGACCTGAATTAAACCTGTGGTTGGGGTGCAGTAGGGGGGCTTTGTGTACATGACGTCAGAGACCGATTCCTGAAGATGGCAGGGCTTGTCTCAGACTGGCCCCAGTCATGGCCTGCTGTTTGTGACTGAGGCCGGGTTGGGGTCATTCAGCGCCCCCTGGGAACCAGCAGAGACAGACCCATCGTGCACGCCAAACAATATGTTCACTGCTCTGCGCTTTCTCCCTCAGACGCAGGCTCACCAGCAGGCTGAGTCATAATCCAGGCGTGCTTTGGGGACTGGTGTGTTAGCTCAGACTCTCAAGAAGCAGATGCTGGGGTATGATGGGATGAACCAGAGACTTCTGAGGGGGAACCCCTGTGGAGGACAAGGGACAGAGAAGCTCCAGCCCCAGGAAGGGAGAAGGATGGGGAAGAGAGTCCCAGACCCTGTGCGGTGGCCACTGTGCAGTCCTAAGGAAGTCTGGGCAGGGCCAGTGGGGACACGTCAAACCAAGGATGGCGGCCAAGGCACCCGCCTCCAAAGACGGGCTGCAATTGTGCCGCTGTCGCACCCATGCCCTGCAGCTGGGAACCGACGCGGTGATGCACCAGAGGGGCAGCGGCAGGGCCTGCAGTCACCTCCCACAGGGGGTCTGAGTGGTGCATTTCATGCCGTCCACACCAGGGGCTAGGGCAGGGCAACATGGGCTAGGAGAGCCCAGTGTTTCTGTCTTTGCTTGATACAGTCCTGACCCTGGACCAGACCTTTGACCCTTTGTGTCTTCCCTAGGCTGGGCTGCGGCTGCTGCCGGCACTGGCTTCTCCATAGGCTGGCCCTTGGCATGTGGTACCTCAGGCACCTTCTGTCTTAACCACAGCTGTGCCCGCATATGCCTGCTCTGTCACGTGTCTCTTCTCCAGGTCTGTGCCCCCGCCTGGCCTGCCTGCTCACAGCCTCTCCTTCCCTTCTCCTGTACCACCTGGTGTGGTGAGGCCTGGCCCTGCAGGCCAGCAGGAGGTGCTGGCTGGAGACTGGAGGGTGGCAGGAGGGGCTGAAGGGGTTTCCCCTCCCCATCTTGGGCACTGCCTCTGAAGGTGGCTTTGTCTCCTCTGTGCCCAGCTCCTATCCAGTGGGTCCCCCATTCCAGCAGCTGACCCCACCTGCTCCCTTCATCGCTCCCCCCAGGGTGGCTTTCTGCCCTTGCTAAACTCTGAGCTGCCTCACCGTCAGCTGTTTGGCTTCTCAGCTTTTCTGTCACTGGTGTGACCAGCCCCTGGATGACATTCCCTCTGTGACACCTATTTAGAGGGACTTCCGTTTTCCTGACTGCACCCTGAGCGGGTGTCCTTTGCATTTGCATTTCTGCCTTTGAGGGGAAGGTAGTCATTATTGCCTCGTGCTTCTGGCTGTGCTCCTCACCTCTCCAGCTCCCCAGGCTGGAGACTCAAGCCGTCCTGGACTCCTGCCTCCCTCTCCTGTATCCCCGTCACCACCATTTCTAGTGCTGCCGCCTGCCCCAAGGTAGGCCTGCTGCTGTTCCCGCTGCTCCAGCTCAGGCCTCTGGGACAGTGGCCACCGGACCGGATTATCCTGTGTGCCTGCTTGTCCTCCAGCGAGTCAGTGGTACCGGAGGGCCACCGCCCTGCCTTCCGGTTAGTATTCCCAGCACCCCACACAGTGAATGTCTGAACTGACATGAGCTACTCTATGACCAGGGAAAGGGAACTGGCATTTACTGAGCCCTGGCCCGGTGCCAGCAGCTGTACGTCTGCACAGAGCCCTGCACATCTGCACAGAGCCCTGCACAGTGGAGCCATCAGTGTCCCCATTAGACTTGGGAGAAAACTGGGAGCTGAAGACATTAATAAGCAACTTGCCTGAGGTGCCACCGCTGATGGGCCGAGCTGGGGTTTGAACTCGGGCCTCCGTAGCTCTGGACCTAAGCTCGCCCCTCCCTGCCCACTGCCTCCTTAGAACATCACGGGAGGATGGCTGAGTTAGAGCTCTGGCCTTCCCGGAGGGTGGCTTTCGCCACAGCCACCCCCTTCGGGTCCCTGCCCCAGTTTCACAGATATCAGTAGATCCCAGGGGAAGCTCATTTGGTCTCCCTGTGATCACTTCATCTGCTAATTACCCCAGAAATGTATTGTTTGGTTGCGTTGGTGTGTAGGAAATGAACAGCAACAGGAAGCGGCAGCAGTCAGTTGGGTAGGATTAGAGGGTCGATAAAGAAAGTTCTGTAAATTCATGGGCACTTGAAAGCTAATAGCTTTCAGAGATTCAAATATAAAATATCAAGTGACTCAGTGTTTCAGAATAAGAAAAATGAAGCATTGATCTTTCTTAATTCCACTGAGGTGTAGTCAAGTACATCGGTCAGGAAATTGGGTGGAAAGTCACATGTGGTCAGGTCACAGCCCAGGCCCTACCTCCTGTAAGCTGTGGAGCTTGGTCACATCATTTAACATCTCTGTGCCTTCGTTTCCCATATGTAAGATGAGAGTAATATTCCCCTCACATAGCTTATTTGAGGTTGAATTCAGATGATACATTAAAAAAGCTTAATGCTCAGAACATTGTAAAAACTCAATAAAAGTTGGTAATACGGTTATAGGGGAAGACCTATTTTAAATGTCTGGATTTAACATAAAATTTGCATCACTTTGTCATATAAACATAAATGTGAATTCTAAGGAGGCTTTCCCCCCCTGACTGTACAAGTAATAGATGCTCACTAAAGAGAAGTCAGGCAATGTAGAAAGATGTTAAGAAGAAAATGAAAATTACCTGTTATCCTACCAGCTAGAGAACCATGATTAGCATTTTGATCTATTTCCTTTTGCTCTTCTCCCCCTGGTTCATATAGGCATCCAAATTGAGAGCACAGTGTATCCTGACTGGTTCATGTGAGAGCATGAGCATTTTCCCATGTTGTTTTATACTTTGTAGGCCACCATCCATCAGGTGGTGCTAGAATGTGTTGAATCACCCTCCTGTTTATCAATGGCCATTGCGTAAGGCTGCTCTTAAAATGCAGATAGCTTTGTGTGTGCTGTCAGCCCCCAGCACTGGGCTTTGCCGATCACTGCCAAACTGCCTCCTGCCAGAACCAAGTGCCCGAGCCCCGTGCACACTGTTCCTGCAGTCTGCATGCTTGTCAGCTTTTCCATTCATTCCATCCTTTGAGTGCCTGTTCTGTGCCAGGACCTTACTAGGCGCTAAGGACACAGAGATAAATGACACAGTCATTCCATGTCCTCCAGTGCTCAGTGGGGGAGGGAGCTTGAACAGAGGCCAGAGCGTTCCCTGGCAGCCTGGTCCACACCAGCCCTCCGCCAAGCACCCGGGCAGCCTCAAGAGTGAGACAGAGTCTGCCACCTAGTTGGAGAAGAGAGGTATACCAGGATCTTCTCCCACGTCAGGGCCAGCTGATCGCCCCTCCCTCTCGGATGTCTTCAGCGGGATCCTCCAGGCAGAATGAATCACGTCATCATCAGCTGGTCTTACAGTGAGCTCTCCGTCTCCCTTGCCACTTTACAGCTCCTTAAAGGCAGCTCCTGGCTGGGCATGAAGTATGGGAAAATACATACAGTTGACCCTTGAACAACATGGGTTTAAACTGCATGGGTCTCCTTACATGTGGATTTTTTCAACCAAACACAGATTGAAAATACAGTATTCACAGGATGTGTGAAACCCTCTTATACGGAGGGCCAGTATCAACTGCAGGACCTGAGTGTGCTGTGTGCTGCGGTGGTGGTCTTGGAACTAATCCCCACATACAACAAGGGACAACTGTAGTTGTTTTTCACACTATGGATAGAGAAATTGGCTTACTAGGTTGGTACTAGGTTTTTTTTTTTTTCCATCACATCCAATTGATTAGAATTAAAAGCATCAAAGTGTAGTCTACTGTGTCACGTTAAGTATTGTTTTGTGAAACATTGGTTTCTGTTTTATACATGTGCACGCTGGTTCGTGTGGACTGGGTTATGGTTGAAGATGAATGTTTTTATGTGAGTCACAGACAAAGGCTGGGAAAGCCCCTGGCTGACAGGATGATGTCTTGACTCCTCAGTGTGACACGGGGCCTCTGTGGCCTGCTTCTGCCAGGCTCTGCTGCCTCACCTCCCGGCCCTCTTGCCTGGAAGCCTGAGCTCTGGCTGCAGGAGCGGTTTCTCCTCGGGGCTTGCCCGGGACCTGTCCGTGGCTCCACAGAGCTGTATGAACACGTCGTTACCCAGGCCTGGCCGTGGTTGGGATGGCCCATGTGTCCGGCTTTCCCCTCTCGTCTTTTAACTCCTTGAGGTCAGGGTTGAACCTTAGTCAATGCTCTGCCCAGCACTGGCCCCGTGCCTGACAGAGCAGCAGTAACCAGGTATTGCTTGTCTGTCGTGTGATGGGTAATCCTCACAGTAGTCTGGTAAAAGAAAGGTTATTAACTGTTTCCAGATGAAGCAAAGAGCCGTTTAGAGCATAATATGCTAAAAGCCACGCAGCTAGTAAGTGGTAGAGCTGAGATTCAGACTCAGGTCCATGTGACTCTGGAGTCCTCACCCTCCCACTGCATACAGCCCAGCAAATGTTTGTTGAATGGACATGGTGATGCTGCTTCCTCTTTGGCTCAAGACTCCCATCGGCCCAGGATTCCAGTTTGTGGCCCTTTGTATCAGCGTCTCCTGTACCTACATGAGGACTGGCAAGGCTGGCTGTCCCACCTGCTCCTTGCAGCGGCCTATTTCCCAGGCATTTTGAGTGCAGGAGTTGGTTCCAGGTTCCAGACGCCCCACTCCCATGCCCTGTGGAGAGCGTGCTGTTGAGCAGACACTCAGTGTGTACCTGTGGTGCACGAGGTCGGCGCTGCTGGAACGTGGGAATCTGGCTCTGCGATGGGCCCCGGAGCACATTTGGAACAGCTGTGCTGCTGTCACGTGGGCTCCACCCCCAGGCTGTCAGGTTGTGTATCTGCTTGTTGGCTTGCCTGGTGTCCTGGCAGGCCCCATACACTTCTCCCCTTTGTTCCCTCTCCAGGTGGACCAGCGGGTGTTCAGAGACCTCATGAGTGAGAAGCTGCCTCGGTTGCATGCCCACTTTGAACAGTACAAAGTTGACTACACCCTCATCACTTTCAACTGGTTTCTGGTAGTGTTTGTGGATAGTGTCGTTAGTGACATCCTCTTTAAAATATGGGACTCTTTCCTTTATGAGGGACCAAAGGTGAGTTCATTTAGCTCAGCTATTTTCAGATACACATGCTTGACAACCATTGGCAGTGTTGGTGGCGGTAGAGTGGCTGGCTCACCTCGTGAGGGTTACCACGATGCCCAGGGGATCTCAGCACAGCCTGCACTAGAGCTGGGTCCAGGGTATCAGGAAACCGCAGTCATTGGTTCATTTATCAGAAACAGTCAACCCGCACCAAGCCCTGTGGTAGGCGCTGGGAGCTGTGGCTTGTGGTTTGAGCCTAGCCTCACCATCTGTCATACAGCTGGTGGTGCCACCCCATCGTATGGAGGAGGAGCTGGAGGCCTAGAGATCTAATCAGCAGGGGACCAGGGGCACCAGCTTCAGAGCCTGACTACCCATGAGCCTCCCACCCGCTCTGTTGTATGCTGTTTAAGAATTGGTTTTTGAATAAGGAATATATTTACATTTTAAACTCTAATCATATAAACAGGGGTATGTAATGAACTGGAGGCACCCCTTGTCTTCCAGTTACTCTTCTCAATTTATTATATATCTTAGCCGGGCACAGTGGCATGCACCAGTTGTCTCAGCTACTTGGGAGGCTGAGGCGGGAGGATCATCTGAGACCAGGAGTTCAAGTCTATCCTGGGCCAGAAAGCAAATGAAATAAGAGAAAGTACAGGCTGGCACAGGCCCTTAGATATGGGGAAGCAATTTGTTCCAAAGCTGCTTGAACTCTCAAGACTACCAGGAGTCTATTTCCTCTAACCTCTAACGTGTACCAAACACAAATCAATTAAAAAAAAAATCCCCTCCCATCTTCAGAAGCTCGCTAGTTGAGATTGAAACTGCCTCTGTAGGTGGGACTTTCTAAGAGTTTCAAAATCAGAAAAGCTTGGTTTTGGTTTTATTTTAAAATGATTCCTTAGGTTTGTTCATTATGCTTTATTGACTAGAAATACTAGCTGAGTACGAAGGGATTCCACAGAGATCTCCATAAGGAGATTTTTGGTTTGGGCTGATGTGTTGTTGAAAACCACCAGAGTTTGTTTTCCTGTAATAAAGGAGTCTTGGCCTAGCCAGCGAAAATTGCCCCTTGGACCAAGTGTCTGTCCCCAGGGCGAGGACTGTGCAAGCCATGTCCCCAAGTCACCAGGGGGGCCAGCACTGCCCTGGAGTCCAGCCTTGTGCTTGGATCCACAGGTTTTTCCACCAATAGATGTCCCTGTTTATTCCACAGGTTATTTTCCGTTTTGCCCTGGCACTTTTTAAGTACAAAGAAGAGGAGATCTTGAAACTGCAAGATTCGATGTCCATATTCAAGTATCTCCGCTACTTCACCCGCACTATCCTCGATGCTAGGTGAGTCCTGGGGAGGTCTCAGATGTCAAGGGGAGCAGGAAGCCTGGCCCCTGCCTCCTTGAGAGCAGCCTGTCCCTGCTGTCTTCAAACTCAGAGCCATCCCGGGTGTACACTGTGGGAGAGGGAATTGCTTTCTAGGGAAAAGAAAGAGCAAGTGGTGTGAGCCCCAAGTAGCCTTATGAGGGAGGAACTGAGATGCGATTCTGTCCTTTATCCTACAAACATAAATCCCCACAACCAATAACAATCGTTTCATTTGTCTGGAAAGCATTTACTGAGTGCCTATTGCATGGCAGGGCCTGTGCCAGCCACTGAGGATGACGGGTGGAGAAAAAGGCCTGTCCTGGAAGCCTTTGCTGGGGACACATGCGCATCATTTGATCAGTGCTGTGATAGAGGGTGCCCAGGCTGGAGAAAGGCTGAGTAGGCTGGGCAGAGGCAGCGAGGAGATAGTCTGGAGGCAGGGGTCCTTCAGGAGCAGCGCGCAGCTGTGGTGCACATGTGTTTGGGGAAGTGTGGAGGCGGCTGAGCCTCGCTGGCGCCGATGTGGCAGGGCTGTAGCAGAGCTGGGCTGTCGGGGCGCTTGCAGACTTCGCTCAGGACTCGAGGCTTCATCCTGAGAGTTCTGGGAAGTCACTGCAGGGTAAGGCAGGAGACACACAGGTCAGATTGGGGCAGGACTGGTGGCTGTTAGAGGGCTCTAGGGACAGGGGTGGTCCTACAGATGGAGAAGAGGGGCAGATTGAAGAGAGGGAGGAACTTGACTTGGAAGACGCCTGGGTTTCTGGCCTGGGCAGCCAAGTGTTCAGGAACCCTTCCTGGCCACATGGTCGTTGCCTGTTCTGGGCCACCCTCATCTATATGTCCCCTGGACTGCAGCTGTTGGCTGCTCTGGCCCTGGTAGCTGAGGTGGACTCTGGGAGCTGAAGGGGCTGGCTGAAGCCATGCCAGGCTTCCTGGAGGTTGTCACTATTTTTAGAATCTTTTACTGGGGAGTGGGTTTGTAATAGTTTCAGGCTTACTAATAGCACCAACAACAGTGCCCTGATTTCTGGCAAATGAGAAAGGATATCGGAATCATATTTGCTGGGGAAGGTTTGATTCTGGGTTCTGGGGTGAGCCTGGAGAGTTTCTGTTCATCTCACGTTGGGTCAAGATTGCTGAGGGTGATACAGAGTGAACTTGCCCATGCCAACAGCTAGGGCTGTGTTGGGAGCGCCGCTGCCTGCGGCGCTGGGCACAGGCTCTACCAGGAGGGGTGGAGGCGGGTGGGTGGGGGCTCTGGTGAGTGCCCCAACTGTTCGCGGCACAGGAGGCTGACCTGGCCCTGCCCACCTGCTGGGCCTTGTGTGGTCCTGCAGCACCACCTTGTGACCAGCTTGCTTTAGAAGGCAGGGTTGCTAGACTAACAGGTGGTTTAAGGAGTGCCAGGCCGTGGCGGCAGGCTCCCTGATGCTATCAAGACTGCAGGGGCCCGTCTCTGGGCTGGAGCCTCAGTGTTTTAAACAGCTCCCCAGGCTAGTGTTTGCAAGGAGGCCACTCCTGCTGCACAGAGGGAGGGTAGTTAACTGCATTCAGGAGATGGGGGCTAACAGGATTGAACTCAGCTCTGCAGCAGGACTTCTGGGAGCCTTTTAAGGTGCTGGGCATCATCTCCTGAATTTAGCTGACCACAGAGCACCTTCTCATCCTCCAGCAAAACCTTCCAGGCCTGAGGCAGAGGCGGGGTCTGCTTTCCCGGGTGCCAGCCTGGCGAGGGGCCTCTGTCAGCTGAGGAGCAAATGAAGAATTACACTTGGGGCTCGCGTTCTGCAGCGCAGGAGGGCTGGGTGCCGTAGGTTTGGGTTTGTGGGGGCTATGGGCTGACAGCTGTGGGGGAGAACGGACTGGTGGCGGGGGCCCCGCACCCCGTTCACATGGAGCCTCCTTCCGTCTGGTGGGGCTGGCAGCCTGGTCCTCGGAGCCAGGCAGGAGGTGGAACCTGGGAACTCCCCACACAGGGACCCCTGTGCTTGGGCCTCCCCTGTTCTCTGGTGCTCCCATGTTCTAGAACACATGCTGGGGAATTCGGAATTTAAATAAAGCCAGCCTTTCTGACCTTTGACCTCCCTGCAGGAGAAGCCTCTGGCTGAGAGTTAAGCATGTGTTTTAAAACATAAAAGGCTGGGAGCTTGTGTAAAGGAGTCCAGGCAGCTGACAGCAGCAGGAGCAAATGGCCTGCCCTGATAGGGACAGGGAGGAAGTCCTTTGGGACATTTCTGTTTCGTCACAGCTTTTCCTGGGGCTGGTGAGTCTGTTGGGCCTTTGGCTGACAGGAAAGCGAAAGAGCCCCTGTTGCTGGATGCAAAGCGTCTGGGGCCTGGCAGAATCCAGAGAGGGGAAGAAGGCAGCCCCAGGCTTGGAGGATCTGGCTTTTTTTGTGACCCGCGGAGACCAGTGTGGCTGACCCATTAGTGCTACAAATCCACAGCCCGGCCTCAGGACGGCTTTTGGTTTTGTTTTACTAAGCCACTGACCAGTGGGTAGGAGCCAGTGATCACAACCTTAAAATTTTGATTGTAAATTGGCGCCTTGACCTGGGGAGAATGTGAAACCCATGTGCTGCACATTTCTCTGTGGGCATCTGGACACTTGTCACGTTGCTGACTGGGTCTGACTGTCATCACCAGGACTGCCAGGGCCTGTGTTCATGCCCAGTCAATCAGTCCTGGGACAGAGACGCCCCGGACTCATGCCCTGTGCCAGGCCTTGTGCCTGCCTGAGGATGCAGACACACCCGCACCCGCCATCACCATGCAAAGCCAGGCACTGTTCTCAGCGCTTATGTGTGGGAACTCTAGTAATCCCACCCCCTAGTAGTGGCACTACTGTTGTCCCCAGTGGACAGATGAGGAATCTGAGGCCAGAAAAGGGGGCGACTTTAGTCACACAGCAAGCATGTGTCAGAGCTGGAGTCCAGGCTGTCATTCTGAGCCTGTCCCTGGCTGGGCCATTGTGCCTTGTTGCCTGTTTGCAGAAGGTGGGCCTCATCTCCTACATCAAGCCCCCAGCACGGCCAGTGCTCTTTCCACCCTACCCCAGGCTGCCTGGCTGTTCCATGAGGGCTGTGTGTGAATGCTCACTTGAGCACCACTGATTCTCTTGTTTCTGCCCTGCACCCTGCCAGGAAGCTGATCAGTATCTCCTTTGGGGACCTGAACCCCTTCCCCCTACGCCAGATCCGGAACCGACGCGCCTACCACTTGGAGAAGGTCCGGCTGGAGCTGACCGAGCTGGAGGCCATCCGCGAGGACTTCCTGCGTGAGCGGGACACCAGCCCTGACAAGGGTGAGCTGGTCAGCGACGAGGAGGAGGATACCTGACCTTCTCCACCTGAGTGGGTCCCTGGATGCTGCTCTTCCTGTCTTCAAACCAAAGTATGCCCAAAGGGTGAAAATGCGCTTAAAAGCCAGAATGTAATGTGTGTGGCCTCCGGGAATCTGCTGGGCAGATGTCCAAAGCTAGACTGCACTTCCTCATCTCCCACTGTGTGGGGGCAGGGCTGGGAGGTCGGATCTGTTTACAGCCATCTCCACGCCATGGCTTCTGGTTACACGTATCCCAGTCATGTTTCTGCCTGATTACTGGCGGAACATCAGGCTTACCAGTGCTGTTTGCAAGAGCCTGTTTCCAGCCTCCGTCAGCCCGGTGGTGCTCTGACCCTCTGAAACCTTGCTTTGCTGGGCATCTCCCCTTGTTCTCTCCCCTGTACGCAGTGGGCAGTCATGTGTGGTTTTGAATGGCAGTTCTGTGAAGGGTGCCCACTGTGCTTCAGGCATCTGTAGCCCAGAGGGTTGCTGCCTCAGGCATAAGGTCGGTATAAAAAGGAATTGCCTTAGAAAAGCAGGCACATTCCTTGTTCAGAAATGGCCATTGTAGAAAGCCCGTGAACCTTCTGCTGGTGGCTTTAAACTGCCAGCCACGCCCCATTTCTAGAATAGCCTTTGCTCTGGCTGTCCAGACACCCACCCTCACTTCTCATGGCCAGCCTGGGTTTGCACATTGCTGGGCTGCTCTGTCCCCAGCTTGCCCCGTGTCTGGCATGGCTCTGTGAGATACTTTGGAATGCCCTCTTGACTCGCATTCACCAGCTATGATGAGGTGGGATTCCAAGTAAATAGTGGACCATCACATTGCAAAGCAGGCCTACCCCTGGGCTCCCTGGGCTGGCCTTGGTTGAGGGGAAGGAGGAATCTTTTTGGGGGTGCTTTGCAGGGCAGTAGTACAGCTGCAGCATGAACGCTCTTGGACAGCTGAAAAGCTTGGCCTCCTTGGGGTTGGCCAGTGCTCCTGCTGTCTGCTCCTCCTGACTGGGTTCTGCGGGAGGCTGGCTGCCAGCGCTGGGGCTGGGAAACTCCTGTGCTTGGGGCCCAGGCTTGGGGAGCTCTCCCAGATGTGTGCCTCCCCACCATTGCCTAGAAGCATCTTGTTCTCTGCAAGGATGCAGGGTCACTGTTGCCTCTGGCAGTTTCTGGGAACTCGGAGGACTGCCTTTCTGAAGGCTGGAGAAAGGCTTTGAGCAAGGAGCTTACTTTTGTTTAATCCCTCTAGACCATCCCTGATGCGTAGATGTGACAGGGTGTTTTCTGGCACAGTCTTACTAAAATACGAGAGAAACGGTCTCAGTGGAATGTTTCACATTACCTGAAAAAAAACGAAATCATCCTTGGTTGATATGAATGCCATGAGACTAAGAATTGAAGCAATGCAGCTTTAAGAAGTACCTTTTTCCTGTTGTTTCCTGCTGTTGGCTTTCTAGCACTGCCACGCGAAGTCGCCGTCCCGGCGCACTAGACTGAGCCTCGGCTCCATGTCTGTGGTGGGATTGTTAGCGCTTCTCTGTGTAGAGGGGCTGGCTGCCATGTTTAGCCAAAAGCCTTTGCCTGTTTCAGGCATCAGAAATGGGTTTTGTCATTGTCTTTGTCTTTGAGAGCAGCACATTCCTGAAGGAGTATGTCCTGTGAGCTGGGCATTGCATCTGCTTGGATCCAGTGTTGGAACCCCATCCCCCAGCCCGTCGTGAAGTGGCAGCTGTCAGCCTGGGGGGCGGCTGCTCAGGAGGAGCAGCAGGAATGGGGCTGGGCCTGTGAGCCGGTTTTACTTTCCAAGCCGGTGGCCCCTGGAACATGCCAGTGCACACTGCCGTGTCCTGGAGCTAAGATACTGCCTCAGGGACAGGCTCGTGTTGTCTGGTTTGCTCTGAGAGACGTGCCTGACCGGAGGCCTGTTGTAGCTGCTGCCTGAGGTGCGATGTTACTGTTTCCAGGCAGTTGCCAGCGCTGCCAGGCAGTGTGTGTGCGAGCGCAGGAAACGTCCTGGAGGAAAGGGACTGGGGACGCTTTCCTGGAGGTTCCTCCCTGGAATCAAGTTGTGTGTGTCAGGCGGCTCCGCCTGATTCCAGTTTGGGAACAGGATGAACGAACTCCTCCTTCCAGAACTGCTGGCCCCACTCTTTCGACCTAATATTTCCCCTCCCTCATGTCATTGAGAAAAGAGCTGCTGTGTCCCCTCCAGGGCCCAAAGGTCCCTGGCCTCCACTGGCTGCCGCAGCACGGGGCCATTCTGGCAGGGGCTTCCGCATGCTGCTGTTCCTCCTCTGAACCTTCGCCCCAGCACCCAGCCCATGGCTCCTGCAAGGGGGATCTTGCTGGCTGTGAAACCCGAAGGGCGGCCTCCTCCACCTGTCCAAATGCGCATACCAGGACCAGGGCCTCCCTCCCCACCTGCTGGGAATTGCCAATTTTTAAATGGGTGGGGTTTTTTAATGGGTGGAACCTCTCTGTTAATACTTTTGTATATTTTCACTACAGTTTATATTTTTTCAGGCTATTTTCTCAAGGTGTCTCCAGATTCCACATATCTATTTTATATAACAAGTTCTTATGTTGTGTGTATGACTCCCTGGTGTGTATCTGCGCCAGCCTGAGCCTCCGAGTTGCTCTTCCCTCCGGCCCCGACTCTCACTGACTCACTGTTGTGATGTGCAGGCCACTTCTCACCCAGGTAGCCTCGGGCGCTGCCTGTCACCGTGCTGACAGCTATACAGTAGCAGCCAGGACTGCTGCTGGCTGGAGGCAGTTCTGGCTTCAACTGCAGTGTGCTGATGTCGCAAGTGTGCTAGACAGATCCCCGGTTGGGTTTTCTGACCACGTGCTTGTGTCGCACAGATCCCACCCGCCATCCTATAGTGTTAGCTTCCTGTGTGTTCCCGGGCTTCTGGGCAGCTGGGCCTGCCCGGGGAAATGCTTGCAGGTGGGAGGCCATGCAGAGACCCAGTGTGTGCCTCTGAGTGTCCACTGCCGCTGGGCAACTGGAGGACGCCAGGGGGCGCCAAGCGACTGTCGTTTTATATCACAGCAGCGCCTGTGCTGACCTTCAAGTGACATTTTGGAATTATAATACTAAAGGAAGAAATAAACTAATTTGTATAATATTCTGCCTTGAGATTCACTTATAGTCACTTGTAATGGGGCTCACCCCAAGGGCTTGGAGGGTAGGGGAGGCCTTATTGGTGTTGGGGGGCAAGGCGGGGCTCTCTGACCTTCCAGCCTGGTGCTTCTGGGTGTCCCTGCCCTGGGGCAGGTGTGTCAGGATGCCTTTGCCAGCAGGGGCAGCCTTGGGAGGCCCCAAAAGCCATGGCCAAGCTGCAGGTGTGGGCTGGGGGCACTGAGGTGGGAAAGCCGGGAGCTGGAGACTCCCTGTTTCCGGATAGCCCCCCGTCCAGCCACAAAGAACAGGCACCCTCCTTCTGCCAGCTGTGCCATGCCTTGCTGAGTCACAGGCTTGTCTCCTGCCTGGGCTGACAGCTCAGGCCCAGCTGCCACTGGGGACACCCCCAGCCATCAGTGGAAAACACCAAGAATGATTAGGACCAAATGTCTTCCCATGGGGGGGTTTGTGGAGTGGCTCTAGCAGGTATTCCCAGACAGAGCAGGCCAAGGCCTGGCAGCCTTTTCTCTTCTGGGGACATGGATTCGGCGAGGGTGTGAGTTCCTGAAGTCACGCGGTGCAGCAGTGGTGGCAGAGCTGGGACAGGTACTGGCTCAGTTTGTGGGTCAGGAGCAAGTCGACAGGCCCTGCTCCCCACCCCTTGGAAGGGGTTGCCACCAGAGGCAATTCTGACTAAGGCCTGGGAAGCCATGGCTCAAAGTGCGGGTCCCCAGGGTCTCTTTGGGCCAGCAGGCTGCTGCAGACACAGGAAGCATATCTGACGCTCCCCCACCCTTGGGCATAGCGGGGCTGGGACTCCCCTTAGCTTGCCAAGTGACGTGCTTTTCTGCGTGGCCTCTGGCGGGCTGCCCTCTCTGTGTAAAGCCACTGCTGGGGCCTGCTCGGGGCCTGCTCCCTCTTCTACCTGCTCAGCGTGGCCTGGAGCTTAGAGGTGGGCAGTTGGGGCATAGGATGGCCTGTGTTACCAGGGCATGTGCCCTTGGCCCAGTTACTTCCTCTCAGAGCCTCGGGCTCCTCCTCTGAGGATGGGGCTGTTGGTGTGAAATGAAGTGAGCATGTGGAGTTGGGAGCAGCGGGGCACGCACCTGCAGGCAGCTGCCCTGGCCACACTCCCTCCATCACTTCCAAGTCCTGGGACAGAAGCTTATCGCAGAAGGGTTCAGCCTCTGATACTGTTTCTTGGTCTCAGTCCCTAAGGAGTGATTTTCAGTGGTGTCCCCTGTCCCCAGCATATACCTAGCTGAGTGGTGGCAGTTGCCACATGCAGGCTCCGGGGCCCCACTCACCTTTTGTCTGGGAATGTCATATGCGGGAGAGTAGAATGTGCGAGGTGGCCCTGGTAGGCTGCAGGGCAACCTCTCTGAACCTTAGCATCCCCCACCTGGAGAAGGGGCGTAACACCTTCCAAGGGCAGGGCTGAGGAGGCAGTTGGCAACTGCCGAGTCCAAGGCTCGAAGCCAGAGGGCAGGGTTGGATCCAGGGCTGGGCCTGGCCTGGGAGGACAGTGTGTGCCCCTTCCCCAGCCTCCCTACCCCCGGCCAGCCCAGATTCCACATATTCCACCCCTGGTCAGCCCAGATTCTGCATATCTTCAAAGCACCTTCATGCCCATCTGTTTCTGCTGTAGGCACCACAGTCTGGCTCCATGGGACTAGATTTTATGGGAGGGGAAGGGGCTGTGGGTAGGCAGGTACCAGGTAGCTGGACCATAGATCAATGTGGTAGGAACCTGGTGCTGGGGCTGGTGGTGGGGAAGGGGCCGCTCTGAGGGGCATCAGGACCAGTGGTTTGGGGTATGCAGAACCTGGCTCCCCACCCCAACCACCTTAAGGAGGCTCCAGCAGCTCCCCACCATGCAGAGGGCCCCGGTTTCCAGAGGGCCTCCCAAACCAGCGTTGCAGGTCTCCAGCTGCTGCTGTCTCTGTCCCACCTGCCCATGGCTGACTCCCAGGACTCGAGAATGGGCATTGGTGGGCTGAGGTTTCTGGAGGAAAGGTCCTGAGACCCCACCCTGATCCCCTCACATGCCTGTGAAAGAGCCTGCCCGGGGTGATGCCCTGCCACCCCATCTCCATCCTTGCTCAGCCTTGGTGTCCCCTGACAAAACCTGGCACAGAACTGCAGTCCCAGGGGCCTCCTGCCAGCCTGCAGTGGCCTCTGCCCCCTATTCCCGGCACATCCCCCTGTCCCAGTGCACCTGCCCTGCCAGGCCTCTGTGACCCCCTCCAGCCATGGGGGCTGCACTCAGCCTTGGCTTCGGGGTCACAGGGTCCCATCTCCCAGGCCAGCCTTCCACTTCTTGGGTGGGCCAGGAAGCTAGAGAGAGTGGACCTTACAGGCTGTCAGCAGAAACCAGGGGCTGAGCCCAGGCCGGCTGGTGAGGGAGGCCGGCTGCAGGCTGTGCTTGTCAGGGCTGAGGCTTGGCTGGGCCCTCCTGCCTGCGGTTATCGGAGCTGTTTGAAAAGTGGCTTGTTTCCAGCCTCCTGGCCTTGCTCCTGATGCTGCTGCTGCTGCTGACAACCCCCAGCCGCTGCCTGGGCCCTGCTCACTCCAGCAGACCTCCCAGGGGAGGAGTAGCAGGACGGGAGCAGCCAGCCCTGGGCCTGGGACATCCTCCAGGCCCCACAGAGGGCACGAGGCAGCAGGCAGGCTCCTCCACCCCAGCTCCGGGCAGAGCTCCGAAGTGCACGTCTGCAGGCTGCATCCTGGTTGCCCCGGGTGACCTCACACAAGCTGCTTCACCTCTCAGGCCTCGATTCCCTCCTCTGTGAACCCCACCGCCACAGCAAACGGATGTGGCGTTGCTGGGTCATTGCAGTGACCACACACTCTGGTTTCCAGGCTTCCCAAATACCCGCCACACCGTCCCACACACCAGCAAAACATCCTAGGAATTCCAGGTCTCACGGTCCAAGACACTTCCTGCCACCCCTCCACTGTTCACTGGTGGCAGAAAACTCCTCACTGAGGACAGCGTCTAGGTCAGCCACCTAACCAGCCCCACCGCCACTCCCTGCAGCCCGCTCACACCCACCCCAGGGAGACCTCGAAAGCCCAGAGCATGCTGGGCCATCCACCCTTGGTTCCAGGCCCCCAGGCACCTCAGTTCCTGTTCTCTGCCCCACCTGGTCCTCACCACCTGGACTGTAACCACGCCACTCCCTGTGGCCAGCCCTGTAGCCCTGATGGCAAGAGACATGGTGCCAGCACCCAGCTCAGGTGGCTCACAGGAGCTCTCTGAGATGCTGGCTGGGTGCGTGCTGAGGGCAGGCAGGGCAGGGTGACACCTCCTCTGGGAAGCCGTCCCTGTGCCCTGTGCCTGAGTGGCCTGCCCTTGCCCCCAGCCCCGCCCTCAGTGCCTCCTCGGAGGGCCAGGTCCCATGCCTACAGCCCACTCAGTACTCGAACCTCACTTGCATTTGTGGGATCGGCTCCTGCAGCGGGGAGGGGTGTGAGAAAAGTGGGGACAGCCTTCAAGGCTGCAGGGCAGCGAGCCCCTCGCACGGGACATGCCTGAGAGGCCTGGGCAGAGCCCCGGGATGGAGCCCTGATGCAGCAGTGGGCAGAGACGTGGGTGAGACACTGCTGTGCCCGAGGGATGGGGCAGAGGACCTGCCCAGCCCACAGGCAGGAGGGGAGGAGACAGGTTTCACAGCTGGGGCCCAGCCCGCCAGGCTTCGTTGTTACCAGGTGCGTGTCTGAAAGCCCTGAGCATGCGCCAAGTCTGTGCCAGTGTCGTGCTGTGCCCGCCGAGGCTGTGCCCAGCCCTGTGCTTCGTCACATTACTTCATTTAATCTTCCCGACCCTCCTCTCCCAAGCTGTCCCCATTTTACAGAGGAGAAAACAGTGACTCAGCAAGACAAAGCAACCTGCCCAGAGTCACTCAGCAGCCAGTGGGACAAAGACTTGAACACTGGCCCAGCTGACTCCAGGGCCCGGCTCAGAGCCCAGATCTGAGATTTCTGAACCCCTCGGTACCAAACAGACCCGGCAGAAGGTGTCCTGCCCACCTGAGGCTCCTCTTCCGCCCCCGTCTGCCGCTGGCCTTTGCCGGGCTCCCTGATTGCCCCAAGCTTGTCATTCCCACCTCAGACTTCATACCTGCTGTCCCCTTGATCCCTGTCCTTGGCATCATGGACTCCTGCCTTGGGTCTCAACCGCAGGCCCCTCCTGGGAAGGCCTTCCCTGACATCACAGCACACGTGCCCTTTCGTTGTCTGTTTCTCCCTGCCAGGCTGTGAGCACCAGCATGGCGCGACCTCGTCCAGTCACTGCTGCACGTGCAGCGGCCAGAGAGAGCCTGGCTCTCAGCCACACTCAATAGCTGCTTCACCCAACTCAGGACTGACCAGGTGCCGCCAAGCCCTTGCTCCCTGCTCCAGGCAGGTCACCAGACGCTGCTGTTCACCACCGCCACAGGCCTCGGAGCACTGGGGGGCAGGGAAGGAGTCAGGGCACAGCCAGGGTCTGAGAGTGCTCCCTCCCCTACAACGGACCCCCAGGCCTCACCTCTCTCCAGGAAGAGGTGTAGCAGCTGAGGCAGGGCTGGGCCCCGCAGGGCCAGTGCACTGGTGGCTTGGCAGGCCCCGGCTGACAATGGAAGGTCCGCAGCGGCCAGAGGCCCCATGTGTCCACACACTGCATGTCCCGCACTGAGGAGCCTCCACCACAGCTGCGGCAGCACTGGGGACCAAGAGACATATGTGGACACCCCCCACGTGCAGGCCTACACGTGTGACCCCATGAAGCGTGTGGCAGGGAAGGCATCAGGCCCACACTCCAGCCCGGGGCAAATCCCTGAAGAGCCCCAGCGAGAGGCCAAGGCTGGCAGGCCCGAGGCAAAAGGTGCATGGCCAGGGGCTGCCATGGGCGGGGACAGACCGAGAAAGGGAGGAACAAAGGCAAGCTGGTGAAAGACAGTCCTGATGGGGTCAGAAATACAGAGGAAAAGAGACAGGCCAAGCCAGGCAAAGATGAAGAAGACTCCCAAGAGATTCAGAATCCGGGGTGATTGGGCACCCAGACGTGCAGCCCGGAGCCCTCCCCTGCCCTGCTGCTGTTGGAACACAGGCCCTGGTTAGCCAGGGCTCCACCCATGCCCTGGGCTGCTTGCCCTGGCTTCATTTTCATGCACCTTACTCCAGTTGCCCGAGTGCCAGGTGGCACAGGGCCGCAGGTGGCAGCAGCGGGCAGGCTGGGGCCAGCCAGCAGGGGCGCAGTCCTCATCCCGGCTGGAGCTACAGCGCACCAGCTGCCAGACGGCGCCCAGGCCGCAGGTGGTGGAGCACTTCGGGTCACGGACCTGTGAAAGCCAGGCAGATCACATCCCCACCAGGCCCCCACAGCCAGGAACTACCCACCTAGGCTAGCAAGACCTCAGCAAGACAGAGCCCTCTTCTGGGCCTCAGTTTCCTTATTTGCAAAACAGACTCTTCCACCCACCTCCCAGAAAGACTGAGAATAAAAAGTCAAACCCCCCCAGAAACCAACCGTCCCTGCCCACAAGGGACAAAGGGCCTGTGTTGCCTGCCAAGGACGGTGGGGCCACTGAGGACACAGCCAGATGGCAGTGGGCTGAGCCCAGCCTGGAGGGGCCAGGCTGAGCCTCAGGGAAGCTTGCTGCCTGCTGGGCAGGACTGGGCCTGGTGGCCATGCAGGGACCCTCCCCACTGCACAGATGAGTGAGCTCCGTCCTGGGGCATGCTGCCAGAGTGTGCCCACCCCTGCCTTCCCTGAGGCCTCCTGTGCTGCTCAGAAATGCGCCCAGGGTCCCCTCACCCCAGCTCCACTGCTCAGATGGGAAACAGGCCTGCCGGGCAGACTGGCCCCAGGGTCCCAGGGAGGGTGGAAAGACTGAGCTGGAGCAATGCTCCTCCCACCTCGTGGCACCTCCACCTACCCAGCCGTCAGTTTCCCCAATCCTGGGAACCCCTGCCCCTGTCCCACTCTGCTCATTTTCAGGAGAGGAAACGGCCACCAAGGTCCCACCCCGCACAAACTCCCTGCCCGCCCGGCCACTGGCTCCAGTTTCCGGACTGGGGATCTGTACAGAAGATCAGCAGCCAGCGGGTGTGCGGGGGCCGTGCCTCAGCAAGGCTGGGGGCCAGGGGCTGGGTCTCAGGGCCTCTGCAGCTGTCGGCGGGGTTGTCCCAAGCTGGCATGGACAGCAGCCCAGAGCTCAGGGGCACCTCATGGCTGAGGGACTCAGGCTGGCCCTTGGGTCACGGGCCCAGGGCAGGCTCAGGCTCAGACTCAGGTGTGTGCCTGAGGCTAGTCAAGGTTGTGGGGAGAAAGGGCCCCCACACTGCCACAGTCTGCAGGTCCCAGGAGCCTGGTCCTGGGGTTGGGAAGGTGAGAGTCCCCGGCTCCGGGGCGCTGTCCCTGCCCTCCATCTCTGGTGGAGGGGCTATGGGAGGGGGAGGGGAAGGGGAAGGGGGAGGGCCGCCCCCACAGTGGGCCACAGCTCACTGTCCCCAGGTCCCAGGCCACAGTCCCTCCTGTCCACAGCTCTACCACATCAGGACCAGGAGAGGAGTGGGTGCTGCCGACAGGACAAAGGGGGCAGCATGGGGCTGGGTCTTGGGGCAGGTGGGGGGCTCTGCGGCCCCCAGGTTCCTCATTGTCCTTGGAAACCTCATTGGTCCTGTCCGCCATGGAGGGGGGCAGCTGGCGCTGGCTGTCCTCGCCAACTGGGAAGTCATTTTGGCTCCCAGGGGCAGCAGGCATCTGCATGCCATCAACGGAAACCTGGGCCAGAGCAGGCTGGGGAGCCCAAGGTCTGGAGCCCCTATAGGGGCGTCTTCCTCAGGCAGGAAATTGACCAGAGTTCCCAGGGGTCAGCTCTGAGGGTGGGGGTGGGGAGCAGCTGGTCTGGCTGGGCCAAGGGCTAGGGGACCAAGGTCCCGGTGCCCCCTCCTCCGTGGCTGCAGGAGGCTCTGTGGCAGGCACTGGGCTACCCGTGGAGGGCACAGCAGGACGGTCGCGTGGTGGGGCGTCCCATCCCCTGTCCCCGCCAGGTCTAGATCGGGCTCCTCAAAGGGCCCATAGGACAGATCCTCATGGAAGTTGATGAAATTGTCATCCACAAACACGGGCCGCCTCCTCAATGGCGTTGCCCATGCTGCTGCTTAGGTGCTGAGGAGGCTGAAGGGTGTGGGGCCAGGTGGCGTGGGATGAAGTCAGCCTTGTGAAGAGCTGGCGGTTGGAGGAGCTGCTGCCTGAGCCTTCAGGGTCCAGTGTGTCCAGGGGCCTCGGACAGGGTGGCAGAGAGCAGGTGACTTGGCGGGCTGGCTGCTGGGCCTCATCACAGGGGACACCTGTGTCACTGGTGCAGAGGACACTTCGGTGCTGAGTGCCCTCCCCACATGTCACTGAGCACTGTGGGGGAAGCCAGGGTGAGGGGCTCAGGCTGGGAGGCAGGCTGCCAGGGGACACTGGAGCAAGGCGGGGTAACCTGTCCACTGCCTGGTGTCAGAGTGGCAGAGACCCCAGCCAGCCCTCTCTGGCCCTACCCAGCTCAAGGTCATGGCTGTGGCCACGGCTCACCAGGGGCTTCCTGATCCCTGAGGCTTTGGAGTCAGAGGCTGGACCCTGGAATGCTCCAGGCTCCCTCCTATTCACAGTACCAGGCAATAAGGGCTGGAGGAAGGCTGTCTGCCTTTTTGTAGCCCAAGACCAAGGGTGGCGCTGGAGATGGGCCCCTCCCATCCCACGCTCCCCTGAGACCAGTTCCCCACAGCCCAGGTGGCCGGACAGGGCATGTGGCGGTTGCAAGGGGTTTCAGCCGCGGGCTGGGGAAGTTGTTCACAGGTGGGCAGCCCCAGGGCACTCTGTTCATCCAGCCCTGATGGCGGATGCAGAGCATGGCCCAGTGGGAGAGGTCCCCAGGCCCGCAGGAGCTGGAGCACAGCTGCCACTCACCTGCCCACCACCTGGCAAGGGCACACAGGTGGCATCAGCATGGCATCAGATGGGTGGCATCGGCGGGCTCACCAGCAAGGAGGGCCAGGCCAGGCTCCCAGGCCCTCGGGGTTTGGGCAGAGCTGGGACTGAGGCCTGTGGCTGCTTCTCCAGAGCTCCAAGCCCAGGTGGGTGTCCTGTCCCCAAAGCCTGGTGACATAGCCCAGCCCCTCCGCTCCTACCACCCTCCCCTCAGGGGAACTGAATGTGACCTGAGGCCTATTTCCACATCCAAGGACCCAAGGAGGAGGACCACGGGTGTCCAGGCTGGCCCAGCCTGGGGTGAGGGGCGACCGGGGGCTGGGACTTCAGCCTTGGGAAGAGAGTGAAAATCCAGCTCCCTCTGCTCCTCCCTGGGGCCTCTGGGAGCTAGATGCAGCAGACTGTGGCAGACCCAGGCTGCCTGGGGGTGGGGAGTTGGCGGAAGAGTAGGGGCGGCTCACCTGGCAGGGCAGGGCTGCTCATGGCACTTCCTCTGGCGGTCATTGGGCCAGCCCAGGGGGCCACAGCGCTCCTCCTCCACAGGCCCTGCCTGCCACTCTGAGCAGTACACACTCTGCCTCTGCACACCTAGGGGCCATGCGGCTCACCTGGGCCTGGCACCCAGGTACCTACCACCCAAGACCCAAGGATATCCTTTCTGCCAGAACCCTTCCAGAACAGCACCTCACTGCCCATGTCAGGATGAAGGCAGACCCCACCACCACCTCCCCACTGTCCTCCTTGCTCTCACTTGCCCCCTCTCCTATGTAGCCTCCCCTCTGACTGCCCTGGAGAGGTGGCAGCGTGGAGGTTTAGTGGGTTGGGTGCCCTGACCCTCTGCTTCCTAGCTGGGACGCCTGGGCAGCTCATTTGGCCTCTCTGAACCTCAGTGTCCTCCTCTGCGAAGCTGGAGCAACAATCTTGCCTGCCTCCAAGCCCCGGAGGGAGGACTGCATGTGGCCTTGCGTGTGCGGGCTCAGCCTGTGCCCTGCACATCCTAAGAGCTCGATCCGTGCCAGCTGCTGCTAGCATGCAAACCCAGCCATGGCGTCAAGGCTGCCCCACTGTCCACACCCTTCACAACAGCTCAGAGAATGTCTGGAGAAGAAATGCAACAAGGGGCAGTCCCCGCTCCCAGCCCCCACACCAGCCTTGGCACTGCTCCCGTCCTTCACACCCTCTGCTACTGCCCACCCCGGGGCCTTTGCACAGCCACGCTCCTCATCTTGAACTCACTTCCATACTGCCTGTTGAGACCCAGCCTAAGGACCCCCTCTGCTGGTGGCGCTGCCTTCTCTGCTCCCCTGGGGTCTCAAGAGTAAGCTGTCCCTCCCCTGAGCTGGCAGTCCCACACCTGTCCCCCTCGTTCCTCACCAACAGATTCTGATTTGTTTGAGGCAGAAATGGGACCTGCTGAAAACACCCTGCGTCCACTCCCTAGCAACTAGGGGCTCTGGGACAGTCTTGGCTGGGGAGAAACAGGCACGAGTCCCTCACTGGGAGTCAGACCTTTCTCTTCCTTCCTGCCCAGAACAAGGCAAGAGGCTGGGAAGGGAGGACGCCATCTGTGACAAGCAGGAGGGGAGGGCTGCTGTGGCAAGGACGGTGCGGCCGAGGGCCAGTCAGCTCCAGGTCCTGCCAGCTTGGACTGTGCTCCTAGGACTTCCCGCCTGAGACAAAGAACCCCTGTCTGTTCCAGCCACCGCGGGGCACTTGCCCCTGCGTATACTCCTACACGGTCCACCTGCGAGGCAGCCTATTTGCTGAAAGACAATCCCCCAAATGTCTCATGCTGCAAATGTATTTGTTGCTTTGCACGTTTGTCTATTTAAAGACACCTGTATTATGCCAGGTGCGGTGACTCAACGCCTACAATTCCAGAACTTTGGGAGGCCGAAGCAGGTGAATCACCTGAGGTCAAGAGTTCAAGACCAGCCTGGCCAACATGGTGAAACCCCGTCCCTACTAATAATAAAAATTTAGCCAGCTGTGGTAGCACATGCCTGTAAATGCCAGCTACTTGGGAGGCTGAGGCAGGAGAATTGCTAGAACCTGGGAGGCAGAGGCTGCAGTAAGCCGAGATCACACCACTGTACTCCAGCCTGGGCGAGAGAGCAAGACACTGTCTTAAAATAAAATAAAATAAATAAAGACAGCTATATTAGATAAAATGGGTTTCCTGGCTTTGGAAGGCATCTGCCTAGTTCTCCAGTTTTCTTGTCATCATAACAGCATTTTAAGGCTCCACTTCTTCCCCTTCGTGCCCACTCGCTCCCTCGCTTCTCCTCTTTTCCCTCCTCCCCATCCTCTCTCCTTGCCTCACCTCCTCACCTCTTTTCTCCAAATAATAATATATATTTTTAAAAAAAGTATTTTAAGGAATGCTCAAATGTCTCTCAGATTCCCAATTCTGGGATCCTGAAAACACTGAGTGTCAAACATGGGAAGACTGAGGGGAAAAGGGGAGGACTAAGAGAGTGGGAGACTGAGGTTGGGGGAGGCTGAGGGCTGGGGGGGACTGAGGGGCATAGGGGGGACTGAGGGACATGGGGGGAGACTGAGGGGTTGGGGGGAGACTGGCAGATGGGGGGACTGAGGGACACGGGGAAGATTGAGGGGCATGGGGGAACTGAGGGACATGGGGGGAGACCGAGGGGCGGGGGGGGGACTGGGGCACAGAGGGGACTGAGGGACATGGGGGGGAGACCAAGGGGCAGGGGGGAGACTGGGGGACAGAGGGGGACTGGGGACATGGGGGGAGACTGAGGGGCAGTGGGGGACTGAGGGACATGGGAGGGAGACCGAGGGGTCGGGGGAGACCAAGGGGCAGCAGGGGACTTGGGGCATAGGGTACTGAGGGACATGGGGGGGCGACTGAGGGTTGGGGTGACTGAGGAGTACGAGGAGACTGAGGAACATGTGGGGGAGACCAAGCGTCAGGGGGAAGACTAAGGGGCAGCGGGGGACTGAGGGGCATGGGGGGGAGACCAAGGGGCAGGGCAGGAGACCGAGCAGTGGGGGGATTCTGAGAGGCGGGGAGACTGAGGGGTACAGGAGGGCATTGAGGGAAATATGAAGAGAAAGAGTCGGAGTTAATGAAATCGCCATAGTTTTTATAAATCATTCAAAGAAGTCAGCATGGTGAAGGGCCACTGGGCTGGCCTCAGACTGGGTGGGAAACCTGGCTGTACCCTGGCCTCCCTCCCCTCACTGCCCCCTTCCCTGCCCCCTTCCACTGTTTCTCTTCCTTCTGTCTGGGAAGCCCCTGCTGGGGTGGCCACCAGGGAACCCCGAGCTCTGGACCACTGGAGGGGTCGGAGGAAGGGGCAGCCCGCCCCGACAGGTGCCACGGCTAAGGCTCTGTGAGTGGGGGGGTCGTCTCCAGGACTCAGCAGAAATGCAGGCACGAGACCTGCCGGAGCTGAGCCAGGACAAAATTGAGAGGGAACTGTGCCCCCTGGAGGGAGAATGCCAAGAGCTGGGCACACTGAGCACGCGCTGTGAGCTGCACCCACCTGCCTCCCAGTGGGCCTGGGACGTGGGGAAATTGCCAGCCTCATTTCATGATGGGGAACTGAGGCTCAGAGAAGCAAACCTCCAGGCCCGTGGTGGCCCAGCAGTGAGCTGGAGGCTGAAGTCAGCGTCCCTGTCCAGAGCCAAAGCCCCTGCTGGCAGGGCTGTGCCTGCCCCTCTTCTCACCTGTGCCGCAGGTGACTGTGCGTGTGGTCCAGGGCCTGTGGTGCCAGGAGAACTCGGGCGGTGGGACCTCGCCGTGGCCATCTGCCTCCCTGTGGACAGTGTACTCATAGCGTACCCTGGGGTTGCTTCTCCTGGAACAGCAGCTGGACGGGCAGGCAGGGCCTGTGAGCACGAGGCATCCTCTCCGTCCACCCAGCCCTAAAGGAGCTGACCCCAGCCACCTCCGAACTGCAGCTATACCATGGGGCCATTTTAAAGACGGGGAAACTGAGGCAGCAGCCGCAGCAGGAGGGCCTGGCTGAGAGCCAGGCTCTGTGACTGCCCCAGGGCTCACTCTTCCAGAATGAGACCTTGCCATGGGGGGCTGGGCCTGGGCACCCCACCTCTGCTCCCTGGCCTGGGCCTGGATCCAGACAAACTCATTAGTGGGACCTGGGGACATGAGGGTCTCCCAGTTGCCCCTGTATGCGTATGTGAAGGTGGTCTCTGCCACCTGGTAGCCCCTGTCCTGCTGGATGGTCCAGCCACCATTGAGGATGTACTTCTCTGGGTCCTCGCTCCACAGTGCCAGGAAGTTAGCAGCCTCAGATACCTCCTGGATGCGGATCTCGCGTGCACCAGCTGGGATCAGTCTCATGTCCACATACCCTGCTGGCCAGGGGTTGTGCATAGATCATGCCCGGGGTGAGAGGGTTGTCTATCCCCACCCGCTGCCCTTGGCCCTCACCTCTCTCCCCGCTTGCCCCCATCTGCTGATGCCAAAGATTCTACCTTTGGCTTAAAAGTCTAAGCTCTCCGAATTGCTCAGATCTGTCATAGATCACAAAACCTCACAGAGGCACCCCAAATTCTGACCCCGTGGCCATGCCCCATCACCCCTCTCTTAGGGACCTAAACTGGTCTCATCGCAAGGCTGGTCCACCCCTACACTCAGGGCCAGCTGGCATTCTCTTTCTAAAATGCCAGCGTGCTCAGGCCTTTCTCCTGGGTCACCCTCCTCAGCCCACGTGGCTGCTTTTATTCATCCACTTCCGTAACACCTATCACGTGCCGGGCACTGCTCTCAGGACTTCACACATGTAAGCTCATGAGTAACAAGATACTGTTGTTGTCCCCATTTCACAGATGAGGAAAGTGAGGTAGGCAGGGATAGGAACGTGCATGAGTGTCCTGCTGGGATCTGAGCAGCCTCCAGGGCCGGTGCTTACCCACCACACTGCACTGCGTCTCTGGGATGAAACCTAAGCTTCTCAGCCTGGCACTCGAGGCCTGATACCCGGTCCTGCCTTCCCTTCCGGCCGCCAGGCTCTGGTACAAGCTCTTTCCTCTATTTGGAATGTCCCTCCTATCTCTCCTGAGTCTTATGATTCTGCTCACCTTCTGCCTCCCACGAGAAACCTTCCCTGACCTCCCCAGGCCAGGACCTTCTTCCTCAGTGCTCCCACAGCCCTCTGGGCCTCCCTGCACTGCACTGGCCACACAGAAGGTTCTGTCCCCTGCGGGACTGAGCAATTCACCTGCACGTCCCCATCACCTAGCACAGTCAGCAACTGGAGCAACATGTGCAAAGCAGACCCGAAGTGAGGGCATGGAGCTGGGGGTCTTGGAAGCTTCAGAAGGAGACCACTATCCTCTGAGGCCCAGGGGCTACACACAAGCTGGGCTGGCCCTGCCTGCGGTCTCTGGGACAGGAGGACTCCCCATGGGGACAGGTCTCTGCGCTTGGGTCAGGGGTCCCTCCTGCAAGAATTCCACCCCAGCAAGGCTTCCCTGCTTAGTTATCCATGGCTGGGTGGGGACCACAAGACCAAGGGGGGCGGGGGCCGGGGGAGATGGAGAAGGGGCCACCTGGTAAAGAGCACATCCCTCCCCTACAGTGTTCCCACCCCATACCTAGGCCCTCGGCTGCCTCAAAGGTCCTACTCATGGTGTGGCAGGTGGAGCCGTGGCCGTGGCACACGCCGCAGCAGTCCTGCATAGCAACGGGGTCAATCTCCAAGTCACAGCTCACATTCTGCAACACACGAGGAGGGAAGGCCTCTGGTGCTGGTGGCCAGCCCTCTGTGGCCCCAGCCCCGGGGCCAGCCAGGGTCAGGAGGAGACAGCTGGGAGTGGGGGTCGGGAGGCCTCTCCCTGGCCCTGCTCCACCCCAGATGTACCTCTGACCCAGGTGAACTTCTCTACCTCCCTGAGCCTCAGCTTCCTCAGATGTGAGATGGGGAGACCTACCCCTCCCTTAAAGGTGTGTCGTGACCATCGCATGCGACAAGAGAAGATAAGAGTTCTGCAAAGGCTGTGGGCAGACAGGGGACCTGACTCGCCACGGGCTCCTGATCAGTGCGTGCAGGGAATTTCAACATCGAAGGCACTGGGGGCTTGGTCCCTCCCTGCTGGTCCTCCTCTTTGCCCAGGCCCAGACACCCCAGTGGTTTAGGGGGCTAGAAGCAGGTGCAGGTAGGTGGCTGGGGAGACGGGCAAAGATGAGAGGCCATCATGGTTATTACAGATAAGAACAGGAATTGTTACCAAATACTGAGTGCTACTCTTTGGGGCTCAGAGCCCTTCATGTCACCTGTGCCCCCTCATTTAACCCCTTCTATCAGGGAAGGAAACCACTGCCTGAGGTCAGCCAGCTGGCAAGAGGTCAACCCCCTGCCTGGGCTCCAGTTTCCCGGCTGGGGCGGTGCTGGCACAGCATCCAAGGAGACGTGGGGCAGCGAGCCCTGACTGGGAGGGGTCTTCAGTGCCAGGAGGCCTGGTAGGGGCTTTGTCTTAGAGGTCATAGAGGGTAGGTGCTGGGAAGCCCAATGGCAGAGCATGGGGAGGGTGGCCGGAGGACCAGGAGGGACACAGGGGAGAACCTGGGGCCCACCAGTGGGGCTGGGGGCGGGCAGTGCTGGGAGAGCCTCTTCCCGACCAGGCACACCTTCCACATGCCATTGTGATGCAGAGGTCCTGGCTGACCCTGCCCTGGTAGCAGGAGGTGCCATCGACCACAGCGTCCCGCAGCTTCTAGGCAAAGTACTCATGCAAGGGCCGGCAGTGCAGCTCACAGGAGTTCACTGGGGGCCAAGTAGAAGAGCCATCAGCGACAGCCAGGGCAGGAGTTATGGAGGACACCAGGAAGACCCCTCCGTGACACACATCCGTGTCAGGCTGGAGGCTCCCAAGCAGCACACACACGCTAGAGGCTCCAGCTGGGCTGGTAGCTATCTGCAAGGCTGCAGACTGGGAAGCTAGGGGGAGCAGCAGCCCCAGGGGACAGTAGGAGTGGCCCTGGCTTGGGGTGGAGACTGGGCCTCCTGCTGCATCACAGGGTAGGCTTGGGCCCACACAGCCCCAGCCCTCTGAGCCTCAGTGTCCCCATGGGAGGCAGCACTCACCGTCATTGACCACGGGCACCCATGTGTGCAGCTGGCCCTTGTAAAAGGGCCATAGCGTCAAAGTGGCCGAACTGGACGTGGCGGGAGGAGGGGCGGCCAGCGGGGCAGGCCTGTAGGTTGCAGAGGCGGAAGCACTTCTGCTCACCCACACAGTATTTGCCCTTGTATTTGGGCCTGTGGGGAGAACCAGGATCGGCCCCAGGGAGGGCCCGGTGAGTGCTACTGCATGGCCACAGCCCGGAGCGAGCGGCCTCCTCCTATACCCACCCCCCGAGATCCCTGCCACCCAGCTTTGTGCACACTGCTCCTCTCCCGTGGGCTGCCCACCTTCTGGCCCAGACACACCCTCCCTGTTTGTAAGGACCTGTGGGGAGGTGGCAGCAGGAAGCCTGAGCTCTGTCCCCAACCTGCTGTGTGACCATGGGCAAGTCTTCGGCCACCCCCGGGCCTCAGTTTCCTCATCTGTAAAATGGGGTTGGGGCTGCCTCTGCAGAGGGCTGTTGAGAAGCTGGGACAAGCTGCAGGCATGACTGGCACTGGCTGGAGGGACTGCTCTGCGTCCCCAGCCCATGACACCAGCGTCCTAACGAGCACGTGAGTCCTCCGCCTCCCTCCTGGTGGCATTTCCCCCTGGGAACTATCATCCTCACCCTAGTGAGAACAAGGTGTGTGGGAAGGCCACGAAAGGCACAGAGGGGAAGGATGGAAGGTGAGAGAGGCCCCTCGCAATCATCACCATCATGTGTGGCCCAGGCCGAAGGGAGGAGCCGAGCAGGGAGTTTACTGTTTTAACAGCCCATGTGCTGACTCAGCTGAAGACACCTGGGGAATCATAGAATCAAGCCCTGCTCCCAATGCCTCCACTTTGCAGACAGGGGCTTGGGATGCAGAGAGTGGGGGTCTCCTAGGAGCACAAGCAAGACTGTGAGCTGGGGCCGACCCCAGGGCCCGGACACAGCAGGAGGTCTGGCCTCTCCCTCCCACTGCTGGGACTGGGCACCTCCTACCTTGTTCTCCCCACACTGGGTGCCGTCCACGGCTGCATCCAGTTTGGAGTGACAGGTGTGGGGAACCCCCCCATACAGGTACCGAGGAAGGAGAGCTAAGCAGAATCCTGGCACAATTAAGACCTGGAGAATATCTCAGTTTATAGTGTTACTACTCAGTTATTTCCTGTTATATAATTCATTATATAATCATATATTAGTTTATAGAATTAGGGCTTGGAGAATATCTACTACTCAGTTATTTCCCTTTATACAATCCTATATATATAATCATATATTAGTTCATAGAATGAGTGCCCAAAGAATATCTTACCATGCAGTTATTTTCATATATATACATATATATATAACTATATCTTAGTTTGTAATCGGAGGAATGCCTAGAGGAGATGCAGTACAGAGCATGAATTAAGGAATAAGCAGCTTATAGTTGGAAGAATGCCTAGAGCAGACACAGTGCAGAGCACGATTTAAGGGAAAACAGTTACACCAGGACAAGAATCCATGGCCCAGGTGGCAGCGTTCAGTATCGTAAAGATACCCGCTATATGGCAGGCTTGGGGCAAGAGCCACTCCTCCTGATAAA
>CAUYLG010071453.1:0-85969 GCA_963573385.1 Cacajao melanocephalus | reverse complement strand
AATTAAAGTCCACATAATATGTGTTGAATATCCCAAACTTATAAAGCAATCAATGAAATATGTTTTATCTTCTTAACCTGACAAACATACCTTCCTAATAATGTGGAAAGTCACATTTGAGTGGAGTGTTCTTAGACTCTTCTAAGCTCTGAGCAAGAATATGCTAGTAAGGAAAGAGCCAGCTCCTGGCCTTTGGCTGCTCTCCCTTTGTCTATCTCTACCAGGTTCAAACTCTCATCATGAGGAGAGTTTTGCACCTGAGCATGGACACACCAGCCTATTTAAGCTGTGTCTACAGTGTGTGACAAGATCTGCTATTTGTTCCCTGTCTTCTATTCCTAGGCTTAGAGATAAACATAATTGCAGCATAGCCCACCCTGTAGAGGACACATTGAAGAAGAGATCCATTTCTATGCAGGTCCTGGAACAAACTGGTGAAACATTTAGTCTGGGTTTTTCAGGTGGCGGTTATCAGGACAGTGATCTGGAAGGAAGGATATCGGATCAAGGTGACCATATAACTTTGAGCTTAGCAGCTCTTTTCCCTGTAAGAAAGGTATTGTACAGAGGACCAGGATGGAACTCTGTCAAGTCTGAAATCACTGAACAGTGGCCACTCCCAACTGACTCTAAGAATGATGCTGTCTGTCTTTAAACTAGCATTTGGTGTCACCACTACCAGTGGCTGCACTTGTAAAGAGAGGGGGAAGGGGATTTTATGATTGATACTTACATAAAAGTAAGTGTCACAGTTTAATGAGGATAACCTAGAACTCAGACTTTTTCTATGATTTTTTGTCTATATATCTTAGAGGTAGTTATAGAGTTAGATAAAAATATAAATAGTTCTTATATAGTTTTGCAGTCATTCCTAATTTTTAAATGTAATTATTGTTTTGCTTTTAAAAACTTTAATATATTGAAAGTTCTAAAAATAAACATTTTATTTGATAATTATATCACTAGAGTAAAAAAATTGTAAAGTAAGGAGTCAATATCTGAATATACCTGATGAAGGATTATCCTTCCTATGTATTACATAATCCAAATGTAAACAGCTTTGTTTATCTATATACAATCAAAAGAAGTTCTGTTGCATGACAAATACACTCTCAGGTTAATTGTTTAGAATGAGATTGTTTTACTCAGGAAACGTTTAGTTTCAAGGATCCAAGAATCTTTTGATAAGCCCAGTATATAAAGGTAGGTTACTGAAAATATACAGAAAACTTCAGGCATCCAATTTGAAGCAGCACGGTAACTCCCCTATACTGGAAAGTCTAGACAGTGATCTTCTCTCCGTGTCTAAGACTACATGGTCTTTCTTTTCTATTCCTCTATGTACAAATGATACAGTTTGAATATTTGCCCCCCATATCTTGTGTTGAAATGTAATCCACAGTGTTGGAAGTGGGGCATGGTTGGAAGTGGGGCCTGGTGTTTTTAGGTCACGATAGTGGATCCCTCAGGGCTTGGTGTTTCTTCAAAATAGTGAATTCTCATGAGATCTGGTTGTTTAAAAATTATGTAGCTTCTTCTCCTCACTGTCTCTCTTGCTCCCATTCTTACCATATAAGACACCTGTTTCCTCTTCACCGTCCATCATTATTGTAAGCATCCTGAGGTTCTCAACAGAAGCTGATAGCAGTGCTGTGTATTCTATACAGCCTGCATAATGGTGAGTCAATTGCACATCTTTTCCTATAAATTCCACAGCCTCAAGTATTTCTTTGTAGCAATGCAGGAATGACCTAACACACTGAAAAATAATGGAATAGGCTCAAATTTGGACAAGTGTCAACCCTTTTTGATCGTTCCTCATTTTGGGTGAAAATTTATTTTAGCTCTTTTTTACATAAGGTGGCAAAAGTCTGTTTATATTTTTATATTTATTGAAAACTGCAGAAGGGAAATATATCTAATTTTCTAAAAAACAGTCACAGATCAAAAAGATTTTTCTATTTTTAAGAGGGGAATGAGAATAAGAACTATTTATTTAGTTTTATATCAAACTAATAGAGAGTTACATTATTAAATATTTTTTAGACAATTTTTTCTCAATTTTATTTTTATAGTCAAATTTTCTAAAATGTTCACATATTGTATCTCAAACATGCAAAATAAGTGCTACTTTGTAATTATAATACCTTCTTTGTATTTTTTTCACATTTGAGAAAATCCAGACATAGTTCACAACTATTTGATTTAGTAATTAACAAAATAGAACCATTTGCTAGTTAATGAAATGTGTAAGCTATTAGTCACACAAAGTACTAACATACAGGAGAAAAAACATCAAACTTCATGAGGAAAGCCAATGTCAGGAAGTGTACATTGATAACTGATTTTCACTTCTTTATTAGAGTAAATAATATTAGAAACAGAATGACATTGTTATTAGCAATGTATTTAGAGTCAGAGAAAAGAGTTACAAACATCAGAACGAGTTTTGTTTTTGGTAACTATGTTTGCTGTTATTTGATAGCTCCTTCCTGGGCAGATGCAGAAGCACACACTGATGAAATATCTGTCTGGTGTTTCTATTCCAAGCATCTGTGGTTCTGCTTTTGAGTGTATTTATGCTAATCTGTTATGAATACACAGATTGTTAGATATTCTGGCAATCTTATACTACAAAACCCATATTCTTTTATGCCAATTTTTAAGAGACTCCTTAGATAGGCTTCCTGGGTTAAAGTTGTCTCCTGATATTTGCTAATGGAAGAAGTCACTTTGAAGGTTGCCTCAGTTTATTAATTTTTTAAAAGGAAGACAACAGTTGTCCTCACCTCAAAATTGTTGTGAAGATTGTATCTGGTATTAAGTAAACCCTCCATTCATGCGGTCAAGAAAGATTATGGTATAATAAAAGTGATAGCGAGAAAGATTCCAACACTAAATATTGTGGAGGGTAGAAGAAATCAGAGATATGCTGTGAATTTAAGGAGCTAAACTATCATCACTAAAAAAAAATAGATAATGAAACAATTTTGAAAACTACTTAACTGAAATGTCGCTATTTCTAAATTTGAGATTTACTGTGTGCAGTACTTGTAAATGGGGTAGAAATAATACAAATCAATATTATTTAAAAATTCTTCAGCGGAAAAGTCACCCACATGAAACAAAATAACTTTGAGTAGGGCTTAATCTCATATTAATGTATCTAGATTTTCTTAAGTATAGTATTCCAAAATACTTTTGGAATTCAATAAAAGCACAGAATCATTTATTCATTCTTTTTATTTGAAACATACTATGTATAAATTGTTGTAAGTATCAGTTTAGCTCTTACAAATAGTAAGCACTGGAGATTAATATTATTTTATATTAATAGTATATTAACAGTAAAAGACTTTATCTGTCTTTGAGAATAGCTTCACTAAAGAAGTAATTCTTAAGGTATGCACTAAAGGATGAATAGGATTTAGCTAGAAAACCAAGTAGAAATAGAAGTGTTTCACTAAAAGGACAGTATGTTCAAAGGCCAAGGGCTGGAAAGATAAAGGAACTTTTGAAGAACTATGAAAAACCTATTATTAATATCTGAAGAGAAAGAGTGATGGAACATAAGCCTGGAGAAATTTTTTAAATGACTAAAGTACTCAAGGCCTTGTAGACCATGATGATGATTGCTTATTTTATTCTATGAATAATGGGAAGTGGTTAAAATATTTGAAAGCAGCTAGTGAAATAAAGTTTGAAATGATTTATACATACCAATGTTTGTCAATATATCATTATGATTAATATATTAGTGTTTAAGATCAAGGAAATTCGTGTATTTGTTTATGGAAAGAATGGGTAAAAAATAGCAAAGTAGACCTTACTTCAGAAGAAGAATGGGAATAATTATTTTTAGTACCCATCTAAGCAATGTCCCAGTAAAAAAAGATTCTATGCCATCTAATATTAGGAATTTCCAGACTTTTATACAAGACCTTTGCTTTGTGTTTGGCTGCTAGAAATTATAAGAGTGATTATTTTTTCTTCTCATTGGCCAAAGGAAATTTTCTGATTGTATCTTTAAAATGCTCTGAAATTTAACATTTTCAATGTCTATCTACTACATACTCTCAGTATTTTGAAGATTTGGGGAAGCATTTTTGTTGCTTGTATGACAAAAATATGATGTGTTACATGTGCATTTATATATCTTTTTGTCTGTAGACCTATGTATCTACATCTATCTATACATATACACAATTACATTTAATATGCATACAATCCCTTCCAACAAAATTTTTAATATGTACTTGAAGAGTACTTACTTCTATGTTTGAGACACAACCAGTGATATTGTTGCTATGGGACAGTATTAGCTTGAAGTAGTTGAATATTTAAATTACTAAACTTTCCTTGATCTTATTTTATATTTAACAAATCATTTTGATTGTGATTTTGTTGCCCATGTACTTTAAGTATCAGTAGCAAAACCAATTTATTAAGTACACATATGAGTATTCAGAACTGTGTTGGAGTTATCAGCAGCTTCCCTAGATGCTGTACCTAGTAAGCTGAAAACAAGTGTCTCTAATACTGATCTCTACATAACTCTGGAGTCCATGTGTTTAGAGTCATACTGAATTGATGCAAATGCCATTTTACCGTAGTGTTACTTATTCTACAGCCTCAAGAAGTTACTTAAACTCATCACTAAAATAGGTAAAACATTATTAACCTCATAGAGTTGTGGAAAGGGTTAAGCTGGATACTTAGTGTTCTGCCTTGTACATGTATACATTTAATAAACTGCATGAGTGCTATATATTTGCTTTTGCTTTAGTTACCTGTGCATTTTCTATTCCTCTTTGGGCCCTGATAAGGATAAATTATTGGGCCTACACAATAAGCACTGTAGCATGAGGCTTGTAATCTTATCTGCCTTCTCTCAGTGAGATTTCCATAACCTTTGTTCATCTTTTTTTCAGGAAACACTTTCTCCCATGACTTATGTCCACAGATATGTTCAGGAGGAAGAAGACACGTCTATGCAGTCAAAGGCCCTATATACTGAAGGAAAACTAAATATCTAATGAATATTTACATTATAAGGTTGAATGAGCAATTATAAGGTATAATATAGAATATGACATATCTATAATTATGGTGAAATAACAGTCCAGATTAATCTTAATAACAATACTTTTGAAGTTCATGAGTGACGATTCACTAAAATTATAATTAAAAGTGATTGGATTTCAAGAATTCCATTGATAAAGTTCACAAATTAATTTAAAAAGTGTGAATTTTTATATAATATTGATATCTCTGTTTGGGAAAGGTTAGCAAATTATTGTCCACACAGCTACATAAACTGTCAAAAATGTTAAATCAATTTAAACCAATGTTCTTCAGCTGTGTTAGGAGGTGGTCATATTAGATACCTTATGAGCTTTTTCAAAATATACACTGCTATTTTCCCAGATTTAATTCATAAACCTCCTAAATGCAAAAGAATATCCAGGAGATAAGAATAAGACAAAGGACAGAGAGCATGTGCAGCATATTCCCTAACACATTCAAAGAGGCATTTTTCCCAGCCATTTCCAGGCAACCTTATGATCTCATCAATTTAATCATCAAAGCGTAAGTATCCAGTGACTTATTTTCTATACAATGCACTTCCCAAAAGTCAGTGAATCTGAAACAAAATTTTGTCTCTCTTTTGTTTACCTACGTTTGGTAGTAGGTTAAGAACAAATTTCTGACTTTCCAAGGATGACCTTATGGCCATTTCTATTCTAGCGATCATGTTTTACACAGACGGCTTCAGAAACTTTCTCCAAGACCTACAATTAATTTGTGAAAAACTCATGTCTTCTGACTTAGTGTTATTTTCCAATAGGTTGCATTTAAATGCAGCCATACATTTTTATCCAATCAATATGTTACCATATATATGAGAGGAAAATCATAATAAGTCTCAGACTTCTTCCCCCACAGAAAATATTGATAATTTTGAATTGTTTAAAAAGAGAAATTTAGTGACAAGTATGCTTATTTGGGTATGTTAAATATTGTTTTCTTCTAAAGTAAGTTATTCATTTTATTTAGATGTAATATTTATATTTTAAGCTTCACAGGTTCTAATTTTTTTTGTTCCTCCAATATGATCCTGGTTAATGATATTCTTAATTAATTAAGGTGCATTTTAGACAGGCACATAAAGCTGATCATGTCAAGTCTTTAGATAGAGCAGTCTGGAAGCCAGATAAAAGAATTTTTTAGTCTGGCTTCTGACACTTCTTCTTTCTACATTTGACTATGCTATTTAAATGAACACTTTTAGTAATATATTTACATGATTGCTCATAAAAATGTAATTATGTTCTTTGTCTTCTAGCTCTGAATTTTCCTATCCCATTAGATTAAGTCATGGGATTCATGCTTTCTTCTTCTAAAACCACTATATTGCCATCAGCCAAATATGATAAGTAGGAAATTTATCTGACAAAGGCATGGTGAAATTTCTGCCCACCAAATGGTTTTCAAATTACAGAACGAAAAGGAGCCTTGGGAGATGAATCTACAGATTTTGAAACAGCTCTTTTAAAATTGCCAGAATAATCTCCTTTATGGCCCAAAGCAACACGTAAATTAAGAAGCAATACACTATGAGTGTAATGGAGCATGTACTTATAAATTCATGGTTCCATTCATCTCATGTAAACAGCTCACACATTGTACCTCCCAGGAATAATTACACAACACTAAAGAGTTTGAAATTATAAATATTAAGATAGAAAATTTTCTGTGTACTTCTTTGTGGAATAACTTTGAAAATATTAAGAAAGACTATAATCTTTAATTGTTATAGTACTTTCTAATTGCATACTTGATAGGGTGAATGTCAAATGAATCAAAAAAGCTTTGGGCAAAATCAGCAGGAGAGATGTGCCTGTTGTCAGTTCAAAATAAACGTTTGCTAGCCTGTTGGCATGGCAGCAGTGTGTCTCACGACCAGGCGGGCTTTTAGCATTCAGGAAAGAACATGAGGCTGTTAGTGTTCAAAGTGCTAGAAACTGGATTCATTAAATAGGTAAAAATTTACCTCTTCAGGAAAATAAACTATTAGCAGGAGACTGACTGAACAAAAGGTGTCTTCTACAAGAACAAAAGGTATCTTCAGAAATGCTACCAAATGCAAGCTTTATAAAGCCATCCAGATTAGGTTGGTGAGGTTGGACATGCATTTACCATAATTTGAGAAATGAATAAGAACAAAAAACTATTTTATTATTTTTTTAATTATACTTTAAGTTCTGGGGTACATTTGCAGAACCTGCAGGTTTGTTACATAGGTATACACATGCCATGGTGGTTTGCTGCATCCATCACCCTGTCATCTACATTAGGTATTCCTCCTAATGCTATCCCTCTCCTAACCCCTACCCCATGCTATTCCTCCCCTAGCCCCCCAACCCCTACAGGCCCCAGTGTGTGATGTTCCCTCCCTGTGTTCATGTGTCCTCATTGCTCAACATCCACTTATGAGTGAGAACATGTGGTGTTTGGTTTTCTGTTCTTGTGTCAGTTTGCTGAAACTATTAAGAAAATACTATGTAGAGGCCAAGAGATATGTTGAACCTGGGAAATAGAAAGATTTTAAAAGATTAGTTTTCAAAATGTTAGGAATATCTACGACATAAATCCCAAGAGATTAGTATCAAATATATTGGAAGCATAAACAGCATATTTAAAAAGTGCTTACTAATTTTATGTCATAAGAAAATATTTTATAAGAACGGCTAATTCAATAGATCAAAAGCTGATTTTTCTGAGGTGATCACCAAGACTCTGAAATATTTGAGATTGCAAGGGCCAAAGATAAATGTCAGAAAAATTAAACATGGCATATATCCTTCATTTTAATGGAACAAATATAGGTTTGGAAAGTGGACTGCTAAGCCTAGTAGTGAGCATGAGAAAGGAACACTCTAGAATAGCAAGTTAAATTACTGCTTTGGATAATCATAGAAAGGGAATAAAAAGAGGTAATATCATATTTAATATTGTTGCTTCAAGGCATATCAAAACCTCAGTAGTAGGTTTAAAACAGAGAAAAAGCAGAGAAGGGAATATAGCAACTAATCTGTCTGCTGTCCTGCATGATGCTAAAATATTAGAACAACCAATCTCAAATGTTAAAAGTTGATCTAATTCCTCCTCACCTCTCACCCCTTGCAAAGATGGTGAACTGGAGAGATTCTTAGCATGCCTATTCCACTTGGAAAGAGAAAATAGTGTGCAGAAATTTACTCTGTGAACTGTTTTCCAAGAAGCAACTCAGAAACTTTACAGAAAAACTTAAACCACCAACCCTTTGAAAGAAGCAGCAGGCAGTAGCCTACGTGGTGAACCAGACAGAACAATGTATCTCCAGAGTGTGAGTGGGAGAGAGACTGCCTTCAGGATGTACACTCTCATAGAGGAGCCAGGCAAACCCTGCCACTGGAAGGCCTTAACCTTACCAAGCATTGGAGCTAATTTAGTCAGCAGTGAGGATATTTGAGAAGTAGAGGCATACGGGCATGTTTTGCATTCCCTCCCAGACTCCAGCGGGGACAGAGAGAAGCCACTCCAGATCATACCTCACAGGGGACCTCACAGAACTCTGCCAGCTAACTCAGGTGGTGGTCACAGGTTGAGAGAAGCTCCCAGTTGAGATTTACAATCGAATATTGAATGGGAAGGAACCTCGATGAGCAGAATCAAGGGGCAAGTAAGAAATGTGCTATAAACATGGGCACAGGAGCTGGACACCCTGCTTCATGGGCAGACATAGAGGGGTGAGGCCTAAAAGCCTTCATTTCTGTCTCCATCAGGAAAACTCATGGCCTTGAGGCAGTTTTGAGTTCTGAGCACAGGCTGCCTGGAACCCAGCTGGCTGCCACTTGCAGAACACTAAGTGTGAGACATACCTTGACAATTGTGTAGAGGCTGAGTGGGACTTACTGCTGCCTGCTACCACCCCCACTCTCTGTGTGGATTCTTTTGTGCAGCAGAGGCCTCTGCGCTCCTCCCTAGAGCACTACTTAAAGCCTAGGGAACTGCCTTCTGATCCCCATTGGAGCCACTGCTTGTGCCTGTACACAGGGAGCCAGAACACAAACTTACCTGGCCCAACCCCTACTTGGCCTCTCCACCCACACTGGTAGCATAACACAATAGGAACATTTAGGAGCTCCATGGCCCTCCCTCTTGCCTGAGGCACCAGGATACCTTCCCTGGGTAACACAAGGAAAACACAAATTCCACCACTACCACCAGAGCTGATGCTTTTTGCAATCACCTCCTAGCTAGAGGTCAACTGGCATAGCTCAGTACAAGATTTGCAGGCACAACAACATAACACTAAAGAAAGAGAAAATTTTTGCATGACCTCAGCTATTTTGATTCCCTTGATTACCCTGACTAACCAGGAGGTCTTGAGTCTGTCTATGTGCCAGGTACATTACTACTGCATCTGCTATCTGAGAAAGCCAATATACTAAGGCTATTTATAACCAAGGAGATCTCAGAGTCTATGCCATTTTCCTCCCACTCCTGTCAGTGCTGATGTTGGTACCCACTTCTAGGAGATTAGAGGAGAGGTCACATCACTGGATTTCTTACAGACATTCCCCAGCACCATCCTGGAGTGTGGCAGTTCCAATCAGCAGCTAGATTCAGAAGAGCTCAGAAGAGGACAAGGATTCACAATAGTCTGTCCTGCGGTGATTGTTACTCCAAGGGAAAGGAGGAGTGCATCACATTAAGGAAACACCACATAGGACAAAGAAAACCAGACTGCAGGCCTGAGTCTCTGAACTTTCGATTTGTTAAGAAGTTTATTTCAGCACAGGTACAGGTGCAGTGCTGGGCTCAGTGGGGAGTCTGTAGCTCTACGCTAATAGTCAGGCAGCCATGGTGCTAGTGAAGGGTTTTGGAGAAGGGGACTTCTATTCCCTTTCTCCCACTACTGAAGACATATCTAGGGCTTCTTCCATGGCAGCATAACATGGATGCGATCTATAGACAACCTTCCTGGAACATTTCAGGGTGAATCAGATAGCTACATGTAGAAGAATTAATGAGAATTATTTCTCCCCTTATATAAAAATTAACTCAAGGTGGATTAAAGTCTTAAACCTGAGACCTGCAACCTTACAAATTCTAGAAGAAAACCTAGGAAAAACTCTTCTGGACATTGGCCTAGACTAAGAGTTTATGACTAAGAACTCCAAAGTAAATGCAACAAAAACAAAAATTAATAAATGGGACCTAATTAAACTAAAAAGCATTTGCAAAGAGAAAACGATAATTATCAGAGTGAAAAGGTAACTTACAGAATGGGAGAAAATATTTGCTTGAAAATTACATATTCAACAAAGGAGTAATATCTAGAATCTATCAGGGACTCAAACAAATCAGCGAGAAAAAAACCAAATTATTACATTAGAAAGTAGGCAAAGGACATGAATAGGCATATCTTAAAAGAAGATATACAAATGCCCAACAAGCATATAAAAAATGCTCAACATCATTAATCATTAGGGAAAAGCAAATTAAAACCACAATGAGATATACCTTTACCCCAGCAAGAAAAACCATTATTAAAAAGTCAAAGAGTAATGAATGTTGTTGTGGATATAATGAAAAAGAAACGCTTATACACTGCTGCTGGGAATGTAAATTATTACAACCTCTGTGGAAAATATTATAGAGATTTCTCAAGGAACTAAAAGTAGGTCTACCACTCGATCCAGTAATTCCACTACTGGGTATCTACCTTAAAAAAAGAAAGTCACTATATCAAAAAGACACCTGCACCTGTATAATTATTGCAGCACAATTCACAATTGCAAAGTTATGGAATCAACCTAAATGCCCATCAATAGTGGATAAAGAAACTGTACTGTATGTATACACACACACATACACACGCACGCACACCATGAAATACTGAGCCATAAAAAAGTAAATTAAGTATTTTGCAGCCACTTGGATAGCACTAGAAGTCATTATTCTAAGTAAAGTAACTCAGGAATTGAAAACAAAATACCACATGTTCTTACTTATATGTAGGACTATGTAGGACAAAGGCATACAGAGTGACATAATTGTAATTGGAGACTCAGAAGGGGATACGGCAGGAGGGTGATGAGGGATGAAAAACTGCCTATTGATTACAATGCACACTACTCAGGTGATGGGTAAACTAAATCCTAGACTTCACCACTATAAAATTCATTCATGTAACCAAAACCACTTGCATTCTTAAAGTTATTGAAATAAAACTTAAAAATTAAAGAAATATAATAAAATATTCCCTTAAATTAAAAAAAAAATAAAAATAAATAGAACTTGAAGTTAAGTTCTTTGCTAATGATTTCCAAAGGTGTCAGACATGGTGATTTGATGGTGGTAGTCTTAACATTCTAAATTGTCTGCCCAGTTTGTAGGAGTACTTTTGTTGAAAACAAAATTTTCAGGAAATGGATCTCAGCCCTGGGTGAAGTTTTCTTGCAATATGGTGATGTCAGGTCAGAATCGTAACTAAAGTGGTTTCAGGGAAGATTCACATATTTATGGAGTAAGTAAAATACTCTGAGAAAACTTCAAGAAAAGAAGAAGGATTGTAAAATATTGAAATAATAATATTAAAAATGATTTTGTACCTCATTGAATTCACTTTGCTAATATTTTCTTCATTATTTTTGCTCATGAAAAATATTGGTCTGTTTTTCCTTTCTTGCAATAGCTTTATCTAGTTTTGGTGTTAGAGTAATAATGGCTTAATAAAATGTGTTTGGAAATGTTCCTTCTATTTTTCTAGAAGAGATTTTAATTAATGATTTGCTGTCTTTAACAGATCTAGATCTCAATTTATCTATTTATACTTTTTTGAGTTGCAATAATTTGTATCTTTGAAAGGATTGATTCATTAGATATAAGATATAAAATTTATGATCATAGAATTGCTCATGGTTACATTTATTGCTATATTAATGACCATGAGATTGATCCCTCTTTTATTTCTGGTAATTAGTTTATTTTCTTTTTCATTGGTTAGTCTAATTAGAGGTTAATTAATTTTACTGATCTTTCAAGGCATCAGTTTATGGCTTAGTTAATTTTCTCAATTGGTTTCCTGTTTTCAATTTCACTAATATTTGCTTTAATTTTTATTCTTTATTTAGTTTATATTGTTGCAGGCTTACATTTCAATTTTTTTCAACGTTACCCAAGTTTACATTGTTAACTACATTTTAGATCTTTTATTTTTTCCTATGCGTGCATTTATACTAAAAATTTCACTCAAAGCGCTATTTTACTATATGCTACTCATTTTGATAAATTGTGTTTTAATTTTTTAATTTTAATTTTGTCAAAAATACTTTAAAATTTTTTGAAACTTATTATTTGAGCCATGTGTTATTTATAAGTGTGTTGTTTAATCACCAAATATTAAGGAAATTTCTAGCTATCTTTCTGTAACTTACGTGGTTAAATGTAGGTATTTGATGTGTTCAAAAGATACTAACAAATTAAATATAACAGTATATAAAAAGAAATATAGACCATGATAATTGGAATTTGTTAAAGGCCTTAAAAGCCAGTACAATATTTAAAAAAGCAATCAACGTAATAATATAATACACACAAAAAAATCCAGAAAAACTGAATCACTAATTGCTAGTGGAAAGCAATGTGCTATAACTTTGGAAGATATTTTGGCAGTTTCTTACAAAACTATAAATATGCAGCACCAATCACACTCATGAGTATTTGTAACATTGAGTTGAAAACTTAGGACCAAACAAAAACCTTTATAGCTGCTTTATTTATAATCCCTACAAAAATAGAAGCAACCAATATGTCTTTTTTATATTTATATGTAATAGTTGCATAAATTTTGGGGGTACATGTGGTATTTTGATACCTATATACAATGTATTATAATCAAAGCAGGGTAATTTGGTATCCATCACCTCAAACATTTATATTTTCTTTCTTTTTATTTATTTATTTATTATTTGAGACAGAGTTTTGGTCTGTTGCCCAAGGTAGAGTGCAATTGTGTGATCTCTGCTAACTGCAACTTCTGCCTCCTGGATTCAGGTGATTCTCCTGCCTCAGCTTCCTGATTAGGTGGCATTACAGGCATGCGCTACCACACCCGGCTTATTTTTGTATTTTCAGTAGAGATGGAGTTTCACCATGTTGGCCAGGCTGATCTCAAACTCCTGACCTCGTGATATCTTTTCTTTGGGTAGAGATTATACAATGCTTCTCTTTCAGCAATTTTGAAATATACAATAAATTATTATTAACTATAATTTCCATGCTGTACTATCAAATAATAGAAATTATTTCTTTTATCTAACTGTATTTTTATGCCCCTTAACTAACTTCTGTTTATTGTTTTTTCCCTACTTCTCTTCCTTCCCTATTGTAACCACCGTTCTACTCTCTACCTCCATGAGATTCACTTTCTCAGCTTCCACATAGGAGTGAGAATATGTGCTATTTGTCTTTCTGTGCCTAGTTTAATACACAACATAATGACATCCATTTCCATCCAAGTTCCTGCAAATGACAGGATTTCATTATTTTTTGTGGCTGAGTAATATTCCGTTGTCTGTATGCTATATTTTCTTTACTCATTCATCCATTGATGGACACTTAGACTGATACCATATTTTGGCTATTATCAATAGTGCTGCAACAAACATGGGAGTACAGATACCTCTTCAATATACTGATTTCCTTTCTTTTGAATACATATACAGCAGTGGGATTGCTGGATCATATGTTATTTCTAATTTTTGCTTTTTGAGGAATTTCCATAGTGTTTTCCATAATAGCTGTATTAATTTACATTCCCACCAACAGTTTTAACATACCTGTTAGCTATTGGTATGTCTTTCTTTGAGAAATATCTATTCAGGTTCTTTAGCTATTTTATATTTTTCTTTTTTTTTTTTTTTTGCTATTGAGATGTTTGAGTTTTCTATATGTCCTGGTGATTAATTTCTTGTAGGAAGAAGGGTTTGCAAATATTTTCTCCCATTGCATAGGTTATTTCTTCACTTGACTCATTGTTTCTTTTATTGTGCAGAAACGTTTAGCCTGATGTAATCTCATTTGTCTATTTTTGTTTTTGTTGCCTGTGCTTTTGAGGCCTCAAAAATTTTTTTTGCCTAACCCAATGTTCTGTAGCATTTTGCCTATGTTTTATTTTAGCACTTTCATAATTTTAGGTCTTACATTTAGGTCTTTAGTTCATTTTGGGGTGATTTTTTTAATATAATGAAATATGGGAATTTAGTTTTGTTTTTCTACATATGAATATCTAGTTTTTTTCGTACCGTTTACTAAAGAGACTGTCATCTTCTGAGTGGATGGTTTTTGCAACTATGTCCAAAATGAGTTGGCTGTGATCATATGGGTTTATTTTTGTGTTCTTAATTCCATTATATTGGTATATGTGTTTGTTTTTATGCCACAATCATACTGTTTTTGTTACCACTGCTTTGTTGTGTATTTGATATTGGGTAGTTTCATGCCTCTGGCTTTGTTCTTTTTGCTCAGTCTTGCTTTAGCTTTTCAGGGTCTTTTGTGGTTCCACACAAATTTTAAGGTTGTTTCTTCTATCTCCATGAATAATTTCATTGGTATTTTGATAGAGATTGCATTGAATCTTTAATTGCTTTGAATAACACAGATATTTTAACAATATTAATTCTTTCAATCCTTAAGAATAACATATCTTTTCATATTTTGAATCCTCTTCAATTTTGTTTTAATCAGTGTTTTACAGTTTTCTTTGTAGAGCTCCTCCATTTCTTTAGTTAAATTTATTCCTAGGTGTCTTATGTTTTGTAGCTGTTGTAAATGGGATTGCCTTTTTGATTTATCTTTTAGATTGATCACTGTTAGTGTACAGAAATGCTACTGATTTTTGCATATTGATTTTGTTGTCTGAAACTTTACTGAATCCACTTATTAGTTCTGAGAGTTTTTAGTGTTTTCTTTAGGTTTTTCTAAATATAAGGTCAGATTGTCTGCAAACAAAGATAATTTGACTTCTTCCCTTTTGACTTAGATGTCCTCTACTCATTTTTTAAAAAATTTGCCTGTTTGCTCTGGCTAGGACTTTCAGTGCTATGTTGAATAGGAGTAGTCACAGAGGCTTGGTGAATGAATAGTAAAAAAAACTACATTATGTACATAAAAGAAATTTTTATCATACAGTGATAAAAATAAATGAGACATTTAGCTATGAAAAGAAATGACTGAATCTTAAGGACATATTTCTCAGTGAGAGAAATCAGTTCTGAAAATCTATAAACTGTGTAACTTCAATTATACAACACCCTGGACATGAAAAATTATACACACTATAAACATATCAGTAGTTACCAGGGACCCAGGAGTTGAGAGAGGAACCTTGAATAGGTCACATATGTAGGATCTTTCTAAGGAAGTGAAACTATTCTGTATGATATTATGAAGGTGGACACATGACACTATGTATTTGTTTAAACCCATGTAACTGTACATTGCACAAAATAAACTTAATCCACACAAATTTTAGAAAATTATTTAAGAGATCCAGGTATTCCAGTATAGAATGAAAAAATAATCTAAGTGTCTTAAAATGTGTGCAACAACTTTAATGAAGTTATGTGGGAAAAAGTGCTGACTTAAATCACTTTGAAAATAAATGGAATCTGTGTGATTAAATGACATATTAGCACTGTACTGTTGTTGATAATTTTTTTTCTGTAAATATATGGGTTAACATTCTGAAACTACAATATATGTATCAATATGTACATAATGAAATTAAATAATTACTTAGATGACAGGTTGTGAGAGCCAGGTTTTTACTATTGGAGTGGCAGATTATAGATTAGAAAGGGAAGGAGTGTAGAATCAGCCATGTGCTAAGGGAGTAGAGTGGAAGACATCAGTATGAACTCACATTTAGCTTAATATAGCTATAGGTGGTTACATATAGAAATATATATATATGCATATATACATATGTCAGTATATGCACATATATGTCCTTATTCTGCCACCTGAGAGGGCCTAGGTTTAATGACACTACAGCAGCAATAATCATACCTGCAACCTATATCTTGGTTTCTAATAGAATCTTCAATTAAAGAAACCAGAATTTCTTAAAGAAATGGTTGATTCCAAGACTAGGGCAGAGGATATGTAAATTAACCAAGAGTATCTCCTAGTGCTATATAAAACAGTTCAAAAACAAAGTTAATACAATACATATCATTAGATTAAGGAAAAACAAGCTTTGATAAAAAAGCTACCTTTCAAATTAAAAACATTACAAAAGTGATGGGCCTTTAAGTGGTTACTAACCGTCTTTTCTTTAAAAACGATGCTTATATCTGGTCTACATTTTTCCATATGTGTAGAACATATTCCCTCCTTTCTAAAATTATTAACAACAAATTTGAGATTTAAACTAGCTTTAGAGAAACTTGAATGATCAGAACTAAGAGTGAAGTCACCTGCAATTATATAAACTACTTCTCCCATAACACCTCCGAAGTTAAGTACGAAAAACTAATATGATTACGGTATACTTAAAATCCTTCTCTTTGACCTCCTCTTACCCCTAAATAGATCATTTAGACAGGTATGATTATTTTGTAGTTTCATTCAATTTTGTCTTTCTTTTTAATAAGCATTATATTTCTGAAATATGAAGAAAAACATGTTCATTATAGATACTTCGTAAAACAGAAAAAATGAAATTATAAATTTGTAAATATCTGATAATTTCAGCACCAAAAACATACCTATATTGATTTATATGCCTATATAACTATATGTGTATTGTGTCTGTGTTTATACATAGGTATATATTAATACAATTTAAATTAACTTTTGTGGTGTATAACAATGTCAATTTCTTCATACTATCAAAACCTATCCTATAGCATTTCACTTTGAATAAACTAATAATATTATAAATGGTGTTTCACTTTTATATATGTTTTCTTTTTGGGGAGGGTATTGGGAATATTGAACATTTTCTAAACTTATCTTGATCACTCATATTTTAAAGGGTAATATCTATTCATGTTTGATACTGCTTTCTGTTTTGAGATGTTTTCATTTTCTTGCTTGTTAAAGCTCATTTTCATAAAGTACAAAAAACTCTTATTATGATCAGTTAACTCAGTTCTATTAATTATATTTTAAAATTTTGTTCCATTTTGAAGGTCAGGATTTGAAAGAAACAAAAACAATGCAATTTTAACCAACACATTTTTAGGGTTTTCACTGATTAAAAGAGGTCACCCAAACTATTAACAGAAAATATTCAACAGAAAAAAATAGATCCAAGAAACAATTACTTGTTATTATGAAAACTAACAATTGGAGTAAACTCTAAAGGGTGTAAATACTTCCGTCAGTTATACAGAACCTTCAAAGCTAGAAAAATAATATGTTTTGAAGGGTTTGCAATAGCTGGTTCAACTAATGCATATTGAAATCAATACAGTGAAGGAATTGATATACCAGAGGTCTTTAAAAGTCATTTTAAAAGAATGTTTAACAGGATAATTTGCCAGATCTCAATAAGAGAAAGGGAACACATTTAAAAACTGTTCAATGAAGAGTAACTGAGAAGTAAACACAATGATGCAAAGTAAGTCAATTATCTGAGGTAGAGAAAACATTGGCAGTGGTTAGAGAAAAAGTTTGTAAATAAGAGAATACAATGTTAACTTCAAAGATAGAGAATATTTTTATAGCCCTTTTTCTGAGTATTTCAATGTATTTTCAACAAATTTGTTTAAAGTGTTGTAAACTATTATGTTTTATACATGAAATCATTATTGTTTCAAGCTAAACTGAATTAGTGATTTTGAAACTTCATATAAATCAGGCATTGAGCTAGATATTTTCAGGTATGTTTTTTCAATCCTTAATTGCAGAACGAAAATATGGCACTACATCTTCCCCAACGTATGTCAGCCATGTTTAGCTATAGATTGTGGCACATGTAGTCAAACTAACAAAATGATTTACTTTATAATGATGAAAACTATTTTTTTAAATGATAGTAAGACACAAGGAATATTGTAGTTTTGAAAAAATAAATGTTCATTGACAGATGAGTGGATAAAGAAAATGTGGTACCATACAATGGAATCTTACTCAGCCTTAAAAAAGAAGGATATACTGTAATTTGTGACAATATAGATGAACCTGGAGAACAATATGTTAAGTGAAATAAACCAGACTTAGAAGAAAAAATAATTAATAGCATTTGTATGATGAATGTGAAACAGTCAAACTCCTAGAAGCAGAGTATAAAATTGACTAATATCAGGGGTTAGGTGGAAAGGAACATGACGAAATATTTGTCAAAGGGCACAAAGTTTTGGTTACACAATATAAATCCTCAAGATCTACTGTACAGCATAGTGCCTATAGCTGACAATATTATATTGAGTACTTTATAATTTGCTAGATGTTGAATGTTCTTATCACACACATACACAAACTGGTAAGAGATACTATAGTTTAATAGGAGACTTATTGTAGTAGTTTATGATAATACTCACAAGAGATTAAGCACAAAAGGCACAAGGTGGGAGATGAGAACCCAGGGAAGATTAAAAACAAGAAAGTGTTTTTACAGGTGTTTTTATTCTCTAGTGATCATTACTGTTGAAATTATGAGGCCAATATCACAAAAACTTGCTGAGGTAAAGGGTTTTGTGGGAAGGAGGATCCATGTCAAGAACTTCCTTCGTAAAGACTGCAAGTTATGAAATATGTGAAGAAACTATGTAATGAGACTCTAGAGTGAGCATTCTTCTGAATTGCCTGTCTTTGATTAATTAACAGTGATAATATTTACTTATAATTAATTTTATTACGTCTTTTACTTATTAGTAAAGACTAGGTAAAGAGGTTACACCTTTTAATAAAGGAATTTGTATCCTCATTTAAAGACGAGAAAACATTCCCAAATATGATAAATAATTGGTTCAATTTACAACACAGGGACTGAAGTGTAGGTGTGCTATTATGTCCGTAATCTAATGTTTGGGTTCCCCAAAATAACATTAACTTACTAGAGGATGGAATTGAAGATGAAGAATTACTTCTTCCAAGTATTTTAGAAGATAGTCCAGTCAGTAGTTAATACATAACTTTTAAAAATATATATTTTATTGTGCTTTAGATTCTGGGGTTACATGTCCAGATCATGCAGGATTGCTGCATAGGCACACACATGGCAACGTGGCTTGCTGCCTCCTTTCCCCACTACCTATTTCTGGCATTTCTCCCTATGCTATCCCTCCCCAACCTTCCTGCCCCCAACTGTCCTTCCCCTAGTCCCCACTAATAGACACCAGTGTGTGACGCTCCCCTCCCTGTGTCCATGTGTTCTCATTGTTCAACACCTGCCTATGAGTGAGAACATGCGGTATTTAAAAAATATATAACTATTATATAAAAGCTATAAGGATTTTATGGTGGTTATTTAAAAATAATATAAATGCTCATAAACTGTAACAATCAAAATGGTAGTGTTTTTATGCAGTTATTTATGTGCTTTATATTCTTAAAATTCCTGAGTTGCTTTATTCTTTCCATTTTGAAAATCTGAGACAGAGCATACTTATCTGGTGATATCTTATTTTAGAGACAAGAACCTCACATTATCATTCAGGTAAAAAATATTCAAACATCAGTTCTTCAGGTCTCTTCTATTACCTGTGTAGAATATGTCCTTTTATGATGCTTTTTCTTGCTTTTTTATTTTTTAGTGCTTTAACTGTTTTAGAGTATCATGGCGCTTAAGGGTTATTAGGTAATCTAACCATTTATCTGTAAAAAATGTATTCTTTTATTCAACAGACATTTATGGAGTGTATACTATTCGCAAATTCTGTGTTCTTGTTTAGCATGAAAATACAGCTTGATGAACTGATATCTAATATTCAAGTCAAATTCTAAATGTGTTACAAAAGATTTAATGGAGAAGGTGGCTATGACTAGATTCGGTAGAGAGACACAGCTGTTTCTATGTTGCCTGTTGAAATTATTGCTCAGACCTGAAAAAGATTCTTATCCAAAAGCATAATGTTTGTTACATTTAAAAAATAGTGTATTTTTGGTGATATTTTCCAATTAAATGTAAGTACATATACTTATTTTTGTATTTACTATAGTTTGAAACATTTACCTTTATGTCAAGTACTGTAGCTTCTGTGAATCAATTACAGATGGAAATTTGGCCAATGATTTTCAGAGATATAATTAGTCATTACTAGATTCCCACAAATTAGTTAAATGGGTCACATCACAGATGAAATTATTTCAATTAAGGGTCACATTGATTCTGAATTCTGCTTTCCTAATGGCCTAAGAGGATATCCACTATGGCATTTGGGAGTAAAATTTTTATATACCATATCATAGCTTAAAGCCTTTTAACTTAGGCAGATAGAATAAAACTTAACTTTATTCAGTAAGTCTCCTTCAAGTGGGTGTAAATCCTTTGGGGAAGACTTTGAGCAAGTGGGAAGAATTAGCATGAAAACAGAGTATGCAAATTGGTTTGGGGACTTTTCTTCATATTAAACAATATTGAGGAGTACTGAATCAATTTGACTTACAATATTACTTCTCCTAGAATCACCACACAGCGTTTTTAGGTTTGTATTGATAATCAAACTCACAAGACATAAAATACTGTATTAACGTAATAGAGGGATACAGGGAGAAAATACAACATACATTGCCTCTATGTTTACATTTTAAAATCATCTTTATTGAATTTTAAATGGGCATACAAGTCACCAATTTCAAGTGTATGATTTATGAATTCTGACAAGAGCATAAAGTCATGCAACCACTGCCACCATAATTGTGATATAGAACATTGCTGTTACTCCCTAAACGTTCTTGTGCCCCTTTTTAAAAGCCCCTTTCTACATCCTGTGACCCTTTGCAATCACTGCTTCACCTCTATACTTTTTTCTTTATTAGACTATTCTATAAATGAAATTAACCTGCATATAATTTTTTTTCTGCCTGTATCTTTTTCTTATTATAATGCTTTTGAGATTCATGCATGTATTGCTTGTGTCAATAGTTCATATTTCTTAGGTATTTAGTAATAATCCATTGTACAGGTACACCACAATTTATGATCACTGCAGCAGTTGATAGAGATTTTAATTGTTTTCAATTTGTGATAATTACAAATGAAGTTGCCACATTTTGTATTACTTATTGTGTGAAATCATATGTCTTTATTTATCTTGTTTAAATATCTAGTCTAAATACAAGAAGTATTTTCCCTGAATACTTTTAGTTACAGACAAAATGTTCTAAGTCACTGCAGCTTGTCTCTCCCACTGATTACAACTAAAAACATTGAACAAAATACTTAAAGGAACTACCTCAGGACTCTGAGAAATAAATAACAGCAGGCAGATTGGTGAATGAAGCTAAAATTTGAAGAACAACAAAATGGCGGCAATAAGTTTTCTGGGTTGTTTCTTTTATTATTCCTTTATTCTCTGACAGGAGAGCAGGCTAAATTAAGAAAATGCATGACAGATGTTAAGAAAAACTTTGAAAAAGATTTTTTCTGGCCAAAGGGCTTGTGGAGAAAAAGTCTTTGCCAGCCCTGGAGTGTGGGAAGAATGGTCATTTGTTTTTCTTTCTCTCTTTCTTTCTCTCTTTGTGTGTGTGGACGTGTTTTCTTTTTATTTTCTGTCCTTACCCTGAAGTAAGCTTCAGTTATGGCATTAAACTGCAGTTGTGCAGTTTGAAAAATCTGAGCACCTAAAACTCTAAGAAAAACTTGTCTCTCAAATACAGAAAATGGGATGCCTATTGTACTAAAAGAGAGGAATTTTTTCAAAAAGAAATTTTTTTCTCTCTCTCTCTCTCTCTCCATATATATATATATATATATATATAGGGAGATAAAATATATATATATACTATTTTCCCCTAGATGCTTAATAATGTGAACCATTTGTGTAGAAGCATGCAATGGTATGATAAGCTGAAACTCTGAAAGAAATCTGTATATATGGCCATAATAACTGGAATGGGGCCCTACCAAATACCTACTAGAGGTGAAGGAAAGGGAAGGAAATAAAAGAGGAAATATCCAAGGGAAATATCTGCCAGGAGATTCCTAAATCTGTATGTAGAACCTTTCTAAGGAGTGCATGTGTGGAACACCCCCAAAGAAGTACACAAAGACTTTGAGAATTAACTAGGATCTAAACCATCATTCATGTCCCAGATCAACAAACAGTATAGCATAGGCTTTGAAATGAAACTGATACTAAAATTGCTGTAACAGAAGATGAGAGACAATTTTTGGATCAAATTTAATTTAATACTTGCTTGCTAAACCATAAAGAACTGAAATTAGCATTCTTAGGAGGATTTTAAAAGATTTTATGAGAATTTAGAGCCTCATACTGTAATATTGAAAATGTTCAGGGCATACTGCAAACATTCTTAACATACCAAAAACTAGAAAAAAAATTGACCATTCCAATTCTTCTTCTTCTTCTTCATCTTTTCATCTTTGTCTTCATCTTTTTTTTTTTTTTCCAAAGAGGATCTCTCTATATCACATAGGCTAGTCTCAAACTCCTGGGCTCAAGAGATCCTTTTACTTTAGCCTCCCAAGAAGCTGAGACTACAGGTGCCAGCCAATGCATCCAGCTTGACCAATTCTTAAGGAGAAAGATGACCAATGCTAACCATGATATAACCTAATTATTGCTATTATTAAGCAAAGCTTTTAAAGCAAGCACCATAACAATGCTTGATAGAATAATTGTTAATATACTTGAATTTAAAGAAAAATATAAATTATCAGTAGGTAAAAATAAATTATATAAAAGAAGCAAATATAATTTTTGGAACTAAAAACTACAATATGAAAAATTTGAAAAATAGATGGTTTAGTAGCTGATTGGTGATTAAAAAAAGTAAGAATCACTGAAGTTGGAAACAGATCAACTGAAATGATCCTATCTAAAGAAGATAAAACAAAACAAAATTATCCAACTCTCAGGGCTTATGAGGCAATATCCAGAGGTCTAAACTTCACGTCATTGAAGTCTCTGAATGATTGGTACAGCGAAAATTTTTAAAGAAATGATGGAAAACTTATCAAATTTGGTAAAATAAATTATACAAAATTAAAAGACTCAGTGAATTTCAGACAAGATAAACTCAAAATAAACCATGATGAGATACACCATTAAAATATTGTCCAAAACCAAAGGTAAAGAAAATCTTAAAGCATTCAGACAACAGTGATACATATTGGGGAGTAAGAATTCAATTGACTTGGAGAATTGTAAATTAGCAACTCTGAAGCCAGAGGAGATTAGAATAATAGTTAAAGTTCTGAAAGAAATGAACTGTCAACTAGCAGTTCTATGTTCAGCAAAAATATATTTTATAAGTAAGAGTGAAATAAAGACTTTATCTCATGGAGAATAATTAAGAGGATTCATCACTAATAGATCTGCTTTGAAAGAAATGCTACAGGAAGTTTTCTAGGCTGAAAGATGTTTATAATAGAAAAACAAACAAACATGAAACTTTAGAAATTAATGAATTCTACTGCATATAAATTATTAAAACAATTTCTAAAAGCTCTAGGAGAGTACTGGGTTGTGTAGTAAGTGAATGTTAATGGAAGAAACTACTAAATTGCTTTCTGAAACTTCTGTACCATTTTATATTTTCTCCAGGACTCTATGAGTTCCAGTTGCTCTGTATCCTCATCCAACAATGGTTTTGTTCATTTGTTTTAGCCAATCAAATAGGTATGTAGTGCATGCACAACCTATCAATCTTATGAACATCTCCAAAAGTTACCACATGTGCTGATGTTTGTCTCTTCATTCACATAGGGCTCATATAGCTGCTGGAGGACAAGGCTCCTACAGGCTACCTGGACACCGGAAAGAAGGAACCTCACTTTTTATCAGTTTTTCTTCTATCATTGTAGTCAAGTAAGTCCAATGCTAACATGTTATTTCTCCCATCATGATGTATTTTCACCAGGCATGGCAGGCCAGGCTTTTAATTCCAGGGCTTTGAGAGACTAAGATGGGAGAATCGTCTGAACCCAGGAGCTCAAGACCAGCTTGAGCAACATATGAAGATCTAATCTCTACAAAAAATAATGGTAATAATTAAAATTAGCCAGGCATGGTAATGCATACCTGTGGTCCAAGCTATTTGAAAGGCTGAGGTGGGAGGACGGCCTGAACCCAGGAGGTTGAGGCTACAGTGAGCCATGATGGTGCCACTACATTCCAGTCTGGGCTACAGAGTGAGACCCTATTAAAAAAAATAAACAAACAAAAAAATGTGATTTCACTTATCAGAAGTTTTTAAATTACAAATCAAGTAGTACACAATTTCCTACAGTCATCATATTTCAATAGTTCCTAAAGGATAAGACATCCAAACAACATTATTCCAGGTTCTTTTGTAACTCTTATTTATTATATCTTTTCTATTTTTCTGTTTAACTTCATCTGCTGTTAAGTTTTTATGTAGATATTCTTGGACTTTCATCTAAGATATAATGAAGATATTTCAAATCTTTGATTATTCATATCTTTAGGACTAATTTTGCTTGCTCTACTGCTAAGCCAATACCTCTTAAGAGTATTCTACCAAACAACCTGTGAATTTTGAAGTTTTCCATTCTTGCTAGTAGAAACATGAACAGTACCTGGCTATTTTATAGCCTTCGGTATTCTTTCCTTGCTCTTTTTGTTGTAGGTGGTGGTGGTAGTTATTTCCACGGCTTCACACAGTCTCTTGGCACATATATGGTCATCAGTACTCAACTGAAGATTTGAGGAGAAAACTTTGATGACTAGTTCTCCAAGGTTTCTTCTCTGCGTAGCAGATTTCTCTCTGACACTCTTCCCTGTGAACTCAATCTTGGCTCAGAGCTCTATCTCTTCAAAACATGTAGTCTACCAGCCTCTGACTGGGTTCACTCACCCTTCTCTGTGCCATGGAAACTCCCTCTAGGTGATGTGAGACAATTTGGGAACTCACCTTCTTTTTCATCTTTTCTTAGGAATCATTTTTGTTGCCTATTGGCTGAAACCATTGTCTTATACACTGTATACATCTTTTTGTTTTTTTCAAAAGTAAGTGTAAATTTAATCCTTGTTATTCTACCTTGGCTGGGAACCTACATCATTTGTTTTTATATGTGTTTATTAAGAGCCTGACAGTAAAGATTAATAAGGACACTTAGGCATAAATATTTAAGTAAATGAGAATTTCATATTTGGGAAGACACCCACTTATACACATTCAGAAAAAGGGAGGGATATATATTTAGATAAATAGGCAAGAGATATATTTAGAAAACTATGACATCAGTTTCAGCTGTGGCTTGAAAACAATTGATGCTACATTCCAATTAAGGCCACTTTGCTGGAATTGCAGAAGGTTAATGACAGAAAACCTGCCAACCAACATCTACACTTCAAAGGACCTTGAAAAGGCTAAGAAAATAAGCAGAGACAGAGTGCATAATTTTTTGTTGAGCTGTGAGCTTTACTACTTTAAGAGAGGTAATGGTTTGTTGTTCCTGCTCTTCATCATACACTTAGTAAAAGTTATACTTTTGCTAAGTATTCTGCTCATACACTTGAGCAGAATCACATAGAGAGCTTGAAATTTGTCGCTTGATGTAGACCTGTGTGTTGTGTTCACCTTACAAATCTTAGAGTATGAGATTTGCAAAGCCAGCTGCTGAGCGGTGAGCCAAATTTGAGATGGCTGGATTCACTATATTGTACTTTCAGATTTTGTTGAACAAACACTTGTCTGTTTCCTTCTAATTTGATATGAGTAACAGCTAATAGTCAGGGTAAGATTATCTCAAATTCTTTCTAAGAGCAAAAGTGAGCATACTTCACCAGAGAAAAGCTAGAGTTATGTTCAGATGCAGAGGTGGAAGTAAATTAGAAAGCAGTGAGTCAGGATGACAACCATAGGAAATTGAAGGTAAAAGGTTCCCAAGTGTCAGCCGATTTTCTAAAGAACACATAATAGCAGTCATAAAAATCATAAAAATTATACTGATTACAAGTCCATAGAGTATGATACCTGCTTCCAACCCAACCTGTTAACTCAGCACTTGACTCCCTGTTTGCCTACTCATGTTCACTGTGCTGCAGTGTTGGAGTGTTCAGAATCAAAGTTGGTGGGAAAAAAGTAGAGAGACAAAAAATTAAAATAGAATAAATATACAACACCTCTTTCTTGAATGTGGGCTGGCTTCCTAGTCTTCTGTCATGTGAGCTGAAGGTGGGTTAGTTCAAGAAGGATGGAGAGGAAGCCATGACACAAAACCATTCAAAGTTTTCACTTGTACATTGGGTTTTATGTTTTAATTCCTCATTAGCAGAATCTTAATTATTTTAAAATTACCAAAAATATATGGAACTTATCAATGTTATATTTTTAGTAGAAGAAAATAATTATAAATTAAGATGTATTTTTAAAAAATAAAAACAATCCTTGAGAATTATGTCTTAATAGGTTATCCTGATTCACTGAAATACTTTTCCATACACATACAAATACATACACAAAGACAGGGATAGAGAGGTTGGTTTTATAAATTTGGGTCTATATTATATATGACATTGCCTGCCTCATTGAATATAGCACTATTTATTAACAGTAACTCCAGTTAATGAATCATGATTTTTATATTTTTTTTCTATTATTTTATACCTGGGATTTTTTCCCATGAAATATTTTTTTTTCTTATTTATCTGGATTCCAGTTGCCTGTGGTGTAAGCCGTGTTTTCCTCATTGGGAAAACTGTGGAAAAAACAGTGGCAAATGGTGACTGTGGCACTAGTGATGGTTGAGGGAGTGTCAGCATCTCAGGACCGTGTTTAATAGGAAGCCACACTTGCAACCAAGTGCCATATAAAATAGAGCAATTAACAGCAGATTCGAGGGGAGTTAATTATTCAATAATGTCAGTAAAGGCTACTTTGCAACAAGGTTTAATGTAAATGATTAACGACACTTAGCATCCTAAAGCTATAGGACTAAATACGTAGATCAAAGGAAGAGTACACAAATGTTTTAGGCACTTCATCAGTTTTCTAATTTTTGTCTTGACTTGTCCAGTTACTACGTCTACTAATAAGTTCTAAATGCTGCAGACACATCTCTAGTTTCTAAATCAATCATCACAGGACAGACAGCATCTCAGAAAACTTGTATAACCTGCTGCAAACACCTTCATCTTAGTTAACATTTCCCAGTAATACTGAACCTGCCTTCTTTATATCTTGGTTCCTCCAAGTTAGATCTCGGAACAATCTACCCAAGGGAAAGTTTGCATCTGAAGGCTTAACCATTTGTAAGGAGGAATGGGTCTGCGATGGCTCTTGGGTTCTCCATAGTGTGTAGCAGAAAGAATTTGCCCGAAAACTCGTTGCTAGTATGCCGAACCCAGCACATACCCCTGAGGGGTTTACTATATGAAAGACAGGAACACTCAATGAATGTGTATACTACACAGCAGTACAACTAGAAAGAAAATATGTCTATCCATACACTTAAGCCAATCTTGCCATTTTCACTATTCATTCTTAGGAATACATGAATAATGGGACTAAGAGAAGGATAGAACTACACTTTCCATTATTTCTGAATATGTTAAAGTGGTGGATATTCCAATTTAACAGACATAGAACAATAAGAAAGAATGGGACTGATGTTCTCTACTCTCAGTTTCCTCAGATTCTACCAAACGTTCTTCTTGCTTTTCTCACAGTTCCAAATTGCTGAAGTTTGTATGTTCCCCAAGTGATGAACAGTGTTTGTCAATTTACTGTAGACATGCTTGAGCATTTGGAATGCTTTTGCTTCTTGGGATAGAGATCCTTAATTCTCAGTGAGTGATCTTCTCTTTGCTTGGATTTCTGTGGTAAAAATTCCACCAGGTAAAAAGAAATATATATATATATATATATATTTGATAAAGGCACTTATCAAAGTTAAATCTGGATAATTTATAAACTCAAAAACTGTATTCAAAAGGTTCAGTTATTGACATGAATTATTTATATTTATTTAATTACCTCCCATATATATATGCCTTTTTATAATGTTGGAACACTTTAAACCTCAGACTAAGAGAGGTAGATAGATAGATGATAGAGAGAGAGAGAGAGAGAGAGAGAGAGAGAGAGAGAGAGAAACTAGAAGGATAATTCTGTAGTGCTATGGTCTTCATGTTTGTGTCCCCCAAAAATTCATATGTTGAAACCTAATCACCAATGCAATGGTATTAGAGGGTTCAGCCTTTTTAGAGGTGATGAAGTCATAAAAGGCAGGCATCTCATAAGTGGGATCAGTGCCCTTATAAAAGATGCCCAAGGGATCTAATTTGCTCCTGCCACCATGTGAGGATACAGTTAAGAGACTCCATCTATGAACAAGAATGTGAGCCCTCACTAAGTAACAAATCTAGTAGTGCCTTGATCTTGTACCTCCCAGTATCTAGAACTGTGAGAAATAAATATCTGTTATTAATAAGCTAACCGGTTTATCATATTTTGTTATAGCAGCTGAAAGGAACTAAGATGTGAAGTCAGGCTATTACTGTCTTATTTGAACCCAAGCAATCTTCAAGAATTTAGGGATTTTTATATTTGTTGACTAATTTATAATTCATCCAGAAGTGAACCAAGGTCATATCATAGAGGGATGGAATAATTAATATTGATGGTGACTGAAATTTCTACATATCATTTACCTTTGTTACCCAAATTGAACATTATGTGATATTAAACTGAATACTGCGTAAAATACTGCATTGTTGTGATATTATATACATATTGGTTTCCATCTACAGTTTCTGGATCATAACTCCCATAGCCTTTTTGTAATGTGAGAACACTTTAGACCTCAGAGGCATGCCTCAGAAACACAGTATCTCTCTTTCTCTCTCTTTATCTCTCTGACCTTTTCCTGCATTCCTTTTCACCTGTTTTGTTTTTGTTTTTGTTTTTGCTTTACTTCTCAAGGCAAGAGTCTTCCCCCAAATTTTTGTCTTGCATCTGGCCATAAAGAAATTCCCTGACCTACCTTATCTGATTGAAGGTTATGAGACTCTCATTTCATAATGACAATTCCAGGTCATTTCGTTAAATTAATACACATAATTGATTTTAAACCTGAGTGAACAATTTAAATAATTATATTTTCATTTTATAAATTTAGTTTTAATGTTTTAGAAAAGAGCACTTATCAGAATTAAATCTGGGTAATTTATAAGCTCAAAAACTATATTCAAGAGGTTCAGTTATTGACATGAGTTATTTATATTTATTTAATTGCCTTACAAATATTGCCATAAAATACAAACGTATACATTGAAATAAGTAGATATTAATCTTATCCATTTATTTAACTTTTATTTACTGAGCACATCATCTGTCCCAGGTACTATGCTAATTGATATAAACACTAGCATATATCTTGGCATAGGCCTATTCTAAGCTATATTATATGGAAAGTAGTAAGAACCTTTAATCTCTAGTCAGGTCTTTTTAATCTATTTTTTTATACGTAAGAGGGCAGATCATGGCAAAATAGGACAATCCTGAGATTGTTCTTCTACAGTAACATAAATTTGAACAGCTATACACATGGAAAAATATCTTCAGAAGAACTAAGAAAATAAAGGGAAAGATCATAGGACATTATTTTGGCATAATAATAAGAAAAGATGCATTGAACAGGGTAGAAAAAAGATGTTGCCTTATCCATGTTATTCCTCTCTCAACCCCAGGAAGCACAATATGAAAAATATGCTGTCTTCTTGGAAGAAAGAGAAAAAAGTGAGCATAGGACTTTGTCTTGGTTTAACACTGGGCCCATCATAGTAAAACCCAGTACAAGGAAGAACCATAAATCCTCTCAATCCATGCCCATACTACGAACTGAGCCTCCTAATCTGCCCCACTGCCAGGCAAGAACCTGTAGCCCCCTTAAAACAAATTTAGTCTTCAGTTCAAATCACTGCTGGCTGACTACAGAAGGCTTGAGTTCTGGGCAAACCTTACGGGAGGCGAGTGTTAACTGCTACAGGCTTCATGTGTGCCCCAGTATCACACTAGCCTCAGTGGCTATGGACTTGGAGTATATCCCAGCACTGCACCAGCCTTGATGTCCACAGGATTACAGCCTGACATGCACAAGGTTATGAAAAGTATGGAAAGTTTGAAAATGAAGTTGATTACTAGCTAGAAAATGAGAATAAACTTGTCTCTTGAAGATTGATGCTTTTATAACAAATTAGAATAATATAATTATTTCATAGTACTAAACATAAAGCTGCAACTTTATTTAAGATAAAATGTAAGTAGATTAAGGAACCCTTAACATTAAATCATGATTTAATTTTAAAAGATGAAAAAAATTACTTTATGCCATTTCAAAAGTATTTCCTTGCAGGATACTTCTTGTTTTTTTGTTTGTCTTCAACTTTTATTAAGTGCAGGGGTATTTGAGCGGGATGTGCAGGTTTGTTACATAGGTAAACGTATGCCATAGTGGTTTGCTAGACAGATCATCATATCATCCAGTTATTAAGCCCACGATCCATTAGCTATTCCCAGTAGTCTCCCTTTCCCCACCCACAGGCCCCACTGTGTGTTTCTCCCATGTGTTCATGTGCTCTCATCATTCAGCTCCTACTTGTAAGTGAGAAAATGTGTTTGGTTTTCTCTTCCTGCATTAGTTTGCTGAGGATAACGGCTTCAAACTCCATCAATGTCCCTGCAAAGGACATGATTTCATTTTTTTTTATGGCTGCGTAGTATTTCATGGTGTGTATGTATCATATTTTTTTAAAAAAAATCTAGTCTGTTATTGAGGGGCATGTAGGTTGATGCCATATCTTTGTTATTGTGAGCAGTGCTTCCTTGCAGGACATTTATAAGCCTCCCATATAATTTTCCTTTCTACCACTGTGGGAGACAAAATATTGGCCAAACGGGGTTAATTCTGCTGTCTCACCACTTATGTTCTTATGATTTAATTTAAACCTTATTGAAGGAAAAAGCAGGTCTAAATATCACTAACGGAAGTCTAATGAATATTAGAGAAATTGTCAAAGAAATTCATAAGCTTTAGAATCAGTTTATAAAAATAAGGGGGCAAATTATATTTTACAAGACATTTTAGGTTACAAGTACTCATGCATTGCAAAAGTAAAAATTGAAATAGTTAACCTAAGATGAGAGTGATTTATTTAGGCAGAGAAAGAGAAAAAGGAGAGAGAAAAAGATGAGAGAGAGAAGCTTCTACGAAACTGTGGAAGGGGATCCAGATATGGAGTCCTGAGACTTAAAGATTTAAGTGGTTAAATATGCTATTCAGAAGGTTAACATACAATTTTTAATTTTAAAATTATCTGTGTAATTCTCATTCTTTAATTTCACTTTTTCTGTGTCAATATACTCTCTTTTTAAGATGCACATTATATTAGGTAACAAAGACAATGGAGTGGGAGACTGGCCTTCAGAAACAGAATTCAAACACAGTGTGAAACTACGTGTCTCCAAATATGCAATGTATGGGACAGATGTAAATTTGGGAAGAATCAAAGCAACATTTTACAACTGAAGTCATGTAAAAGTATCTGGGAGGAGTAGAGGTAATCTATTAAATCATTAAAACTGAAAATTTCTCCACACAAAAAAAATACATTTGGCATATACACAGAGAGAAATGAGGACATTGTATATAGGGAGACACCTCTGGCAGAAACATGCAATTAATTTTTATTTAATATTTCATCTTTTTATAAAATGAACAAGCTTTGGTGATTTGATTATATTTGATGTTTGCCTCTCTACATTGTGGTAGTTTGGAGAGTATAATAATCAATTTAATGTACCTTGTATGTGTTTTCTGGAGTTGTTCCTATAGAGTTTATAGTACTGCCTACTATACAAACAAGATGAAAATCAGGCATTGCAAATAACTATTTTGATTAATATGCAGAAAATCTATAGGCAATGGTGACATATAAATATTTCTTTTCACTCCTTACTCTCCATCAGCTACGAGAAACATGATTTCTCACAATAATCCTAAGTGTTCTTGAAGTTAGGATAGCTCTTCAAGAGATAGATGGTTATCATTTAAACTCACAACAATCTCAGTCATGAGAGTTTGTCAAGTACTGTATAGTAAGAAACTGGAGCAAAACAGAAAATTTAGACTAATAGGAGATGATGGAAAAACAATATTAATACAAATTCTTTTAGAATGTCTTAATATTTTAAATGTTTCAATATTTATCCTTTACTTTCCTAGTCCACTCTCCTTCCCCCACACCTTTTTTCCTTCCTTTCTCCTTTCCTTTACTAGTATAGTCTTTTAATTAAAAAAAAAAAACAGTTAATCTGTGACAGTTTCTTGTAAAATATGTCCCCATTTGATTTTAAAGGAAACCTTAATATTTGCATTTTTTTTCTGAGAAGGAAATATGTGAGCAACACAGTATCTTGTTATGCTAAAGAGCTGTTGACCAATGTATCACCAGTGCTTCTAAAAGTGTTTAAGAAAGAAAAAATCTATTTTTATTTAATCTAAATATTTGTTCATCATTTTTATCATAATACTGCAAGCCATTTTTTATGTGCACATGGTTAAAGCAATACAATTCAAAATTTTCAATACTGCTGTTTTGATAGTTGCACTTTGCCAATAATACTGATTATTATCTGAGGGTAATTTGCCTCATTCTACCTCAATAAAAGTAATTGAATAAAAGCAGTGGTTTCAGAATAATGTCAGACATGCACATATCTGAACTCAGTACATAACCATTATAATGTTTTCATGGGTGTACTTTGTCAGCAAAACTGGACATTTGGTGAAACTCTTAACCCTCAGCTTTGATCCTCACCTCAATATGACACCATGTAAATTTTCCTCATTATCCTTCAAAAGCCCTTCATTGTTCTAGTGTAAAGTCTAACAATCCTTAGCATGGCCTATGAGGTACTTTATAATGCTCTGTTGATCTACACCACACACACACACACACACACACACACACAGGGTCAACTCTTTAGTGCAATCTTCTCCAACCTCCTTATAGATGTCGAAGTCAAACACTCAGTTAACACTGTCATTTTTTTGTATGATACTTACTACAGTTTGTAAATGCAAGACTGTAAGCTCTCTGGAGAAGGGTCTATATTTGTTTTGCTATCCAACATATCTCTAGTCCATTGAAGAATAGAGCTGGTGTCAAAATAAGTATTTCAAAATTAACAACAGGTTTGTTATTTATTTTCTTTTTTTTTTTCAAAAGCTCATATTTGTATGCTTTAATTTTTAATTTTTTAATATTCCCACTATAAGTTTGTATTCATACTTAGATATAAACCTTTATGTATGTATACTTAAATTATTAAATTTAGGGCAGGCGTGGTGGCCTACGCCTATAATCCCAGCACTTTGGAGGGGCTGAGGCAAGAGGATCATGAATTCAGGAGATCGAGTCCATCCTGACTAACAAGGTGAAACCCTGTCACTACTAAAGATACAAAAAATTAGACGAGTGTGGTGGTAGGGGCCTGTAATATCAGCTACTTGGGAAAGAAAAATCCCGGCATTGTCAGAAATGGTCCTTTTCTTCAGACTTCTACAACCTTTATATTGCTCAGACTCTTGCAATGAAATCTAATTCTTGTATCTTCATGTTTTCACTTGGAAGTATAGTTGGCTATCATCAGGTTTCAGGCCAGAATTTTCAAGATTTGGCTTTACTTGATTCCTCATACTCATGCTGCTCATTCCATTTCTTGGGCTGAAATGACTTTGCTCATTTGCTTTGCATTGACTGCCTGAGCTCTGAACTTTCATTTCAATGCAATGAATCAGTTTTTTCGTTGTACCGTTTGGAATCTGTGGGTGGTCTGGAATCTCAAATATCTTAGAAGACAATCAATGACTGTCTTTCCATATATTTGATTTCTCATTGGTTTTCCTGTAATATGAGTACTTTTTGCCTTTTTGACTTGAGATTTTTTTTTTTGTCCCCCAGGCTGGAGTGCAATGGCGCAATATCCGCTCACTGCAACCTCCGCCTCCCGAGTTCAAATACTAAGATATTTGAATATTTATTCTTCAAATAAATATTTAGATATTTGAATATTTATTCTTCAAATATCTAAATATACTACCTTCTTCTCATACTGCTAGAAGCTTAACCATCATAGTATTTGTATGACTTCAAATATCTTAGTATTTGAACCGGGTTCAAATATCAATTCAAATTCTTTAGACTTTTTCTTGATATTTGAACCAGGTTCAAGCTATTCTCCTGTCTCAGCCTCTAGAGTAGTATTTGTATGACTTCAAATATCTTCCTTCACTTCTATCCTTTTCATTAATTATCTGACTTTCCAGCAGATTAAGATTCCAGTAGATTAGACTTCAAATATCATAGTATTTGTATGACTTCAAATATCTTCCTTCACTTCTATCTTTTCATCAATTATCTGACTTTCCAGTAGATTAAGCATTTAGGATACAAAAAGTAGATTGGCTTGATTTTATTTCTCATTTCTTCCCTTTATTTTACTTTCTGTACAGCAGTAAAAGATAAAACCTTTCTACTGCTTGAGAGAAGGTAAGGGAAAGTTAAATATATTAAGAAAAACAGGATATGTTATTAATTCAAAATATCATCCAGTTGTATAGTTTAACTACATAAGTGCTTTTAGCAATTTTGCTTTGTGTTTGTTTGTATCAATCAAAATAAGTAAGATTACACTGAGGTAGCAAATACTCTCCAAACTTTGTGGTTTCAAACAATGAACATTTTTGTTTTTATTTTTGTTATTCATTTCATTGAAGATCATCTAGGGAGCCTTTTAAAGATTACTGCTGGTCTTGTTCTGGGACCTGGGCTGCTATTTGGAATGTACTGGTTGTAACAAAGGAAAAATAAAGGTCTTGAATTGTCAATTAACTATAACGGTCTAGAAATAAAACACTACTTAAAAATTTTTTGACCGTTAGGTTTACGCTCAATCCAAGATGTTGCTGAGAAGGAGAATACATACTTGCAAATAGCCCTAAATGTGGCAACAGTTTTGTTTTTTAGTATTAAATACATTTTTGTATTTGTTCTTGTTAAAAAGCATAATCATTCAATAAGAGTATTTAAAAAGTGCAAAGCGAATGATGTGGACATCTTCTATTTCTCAAAAAAATATAGACCAAATTAAAATAGGCAACTTAGTAAATCAAACAGTTTGAAAATGTAGAGCTGGTCTTCCTTCTTGACATCACTCAATAAATTTTTCCAAAATATTTATTAAGTGTTCATTTGGAAAGCACTACACAATTTTCTGTGTACAACACCGTGATAAAAAAGACTGACCTTCCCATCAAGATATTTAAAATTTAATGAGGTGGAAAATGTACACAAATAAATTTTACCCTACAATTACGATAAAACCACTCTTATAAAAGTCACAGAGCCTACCTGGTGCTGTCTCCAGGAGTTAATTCCCAACATCTTCTTAATAAATTTCTCTCCACCTTGTAACACAATATTGCTCTTTTTTTCTTTAAAAGGTCCCTTCACTCCCTCACTTTTCTCGTAACTTATAATATTAATATTTTGGGATTTATAATTTAACTTTTTTTCAGCTACACTCACTTTCTTATCTCATTTACATCTTTATTTGACCATCTTCTTTACATCACCACTTGTATATCTAATAAAAAGTTCAAAAATAACATCCCCCAATGTAAATTCTGGGTTTTCCCTTACCAAATACATCTTTTACTTTTGCTGCCCGTTTCATTAAGAAACACTATAATTCAGGCAATACTAATAAAAACTTCCTTAAAGTCATCTTTGCTCTAGAGTTCTCACATGCCTCAAATTTCTCATCCAAGGGCTCAGAAAAATTTTTCAGCCAAACATTCAACTTAATTCAACTACTTCTCAATAATTTCACCACTAAAACACACTAGCAACTCATGTCAACTTATACAATAGCTGTTGGGCTTATATTTTGCAGCTTTGTCCCAGCTTCACAGTAAATGTCATTATCTACTTGAAAATAATTACTGAGTGGTGATTATATATACCCAGCCTAGAGTAAATCATTTAGCTTTTTCAGTTATTTGTTGAATGCCTAATGTATGCAAGAAATTGTAGTAGGAATACAGGTTATACATGTTATGCCCTTAAAGACTAAATAGGTGAGCTAAAGTATTTTTAACATAAGACTCTTTCTTTTATACTCTTGTTTTTAATAATGTGTTTCTGTTCTGTTTAAAATAGACTTTCATAGTTATTTTGATTATTGCATAATAACTAAGATAAAAATTTCCAAGAATCTTTTATTAAATTTTTTTTCAAGTTTAGTTTTTATTTGACACTCTTACTAGTTTCATAAAAAAAAAACTATTCCTATATTATATGAAATAAAGCTTTCCTATCAGTAAATCTTTCCAAATGAAGGTTCAAACATTTATCATTGAGTCAATATGTTTCAAAAAATCTTCTAAAAGAATTAACTGTACAATATAATTGATAGTCCTTTTAAAAAATAGATTAAAAACAATTTCCCTTTTCTTGAGAAATCCACCTAAATCTGCTAGCTATTACAGTATTTGCAATTATCATATAAATTAAAATACCATTAATATTTAAAGTGAATGAAAGAAAAATTATCTAATATCATTTAAGTGAGTAATTTTCTCATACACTGGCAAAATTAAACCAGGAAAGAAATCCCCATTCTTTTCTGAAATAATTATTTAAAAATAAAGATGTGTCACTTCAAGAATTACCTTTCTTTACGTCTTGTTGTTGTTTCATTGTTTGTTTTGTAGTCCCAGATTTCAAGGTACTCCTGGTATTTTGGTGGATAGTTCACCTCAAGGGACTCCTAGTTCAACATTAAGTTGTCTAAAATCTTCAAAGTTTGGTTTGTGCTTCAGTCCCAGTGACATAAGTATCGATGCTATATTGAAGTAGTTTCATTTGAGGAACTTGTGCATTTTTGAACTGATTCTTTTGGAGATAAATGTAATTCCATGCTTGGGCCTCATGATGACTTCCATGGGGTTTCATAGCTGACAGGTCTCTCTTGATGTAATCTTGTCTGTTCAACTTTGAAGAGCTAAGATATTTATATGGTAGCTCTATAAATTTATTATTTTTGATAATATTAAGGAAAAACTTGAGGCTAGTTTCCAGTGTTGATGGCTCAAGGACACTTTTTCTATTTCTATCTAAAACAGATGTAGCAATCTCAAAAGAATAGCATATGCAAATGGTATTGTAATTTTCTGATCTTTTTTTGATGCTTTAAAAAAGTTTCCATGGATAAAAAGTGAAGAGGACAGTGGAACAAGTTAGCAAAATAAATATATATTGAATATATTATAAATAAATTAATATAATTTAATATGTATATAGTAACTTTTGTACTTGCCAGATGCCTTGACAAAGCAAATACAGTAAAACTGTTGTGTCTAAATTCTCACCTGATTCAATGAGAATTTTTTTCTGATATCTCTTGAAATGTGTTGTCTTGCTTGATAAAAGAAAAAAAAGTATATCTTCATGTTGTTAAGAAATATCACTGAATATTTCAAAAGTGGACAGTATAATTAATACTTGGCTGTTATAGTTCAAAACAAAATACTTCTTATTGAGTCTTTAACAAATCTTTGAACCTGGCTTCATATGTAATACTGCATTTTCAATTTTTTGAGACAATTCTAGGTGTACATTTAGTTTATTTTTAGATTCAGATGAAACATATTGACAAGCTTTATGGAGAAATATGACATATATTGGCGAAATGAAACCATTCTGAAAAGCAAATGGCTTATTCTTTTAATGTAATTCAAAATTCTGTGTGCTGATTTCTGTTAGTACAAAAAATAAAAATAAATAGATTAAATTCATGAGCTTCCCTGTCACAAAAAATTCTCTGCCAAAAGGAAAATTCTGCTCAAGGCTGAGAAATGTGTCTTCTGGGAGGAAAGTACAGTGTAGTTTGCCTCCATTTCTAAAGCATGCATTTCTAATACGCAGCTAAAGGGTAAAACATATCTCCCCATAGAACATGGCACAATTCTCTTTATTTTATGTTTTCTATCTATTGCTCCACAGATTTTTCAGAATGGAACCACCTTAAAATTTATTATTTCACTAACTTGCAATTTAAATAAACCAGAAATGTGCTAAGACTTATCAGAACATGAATAAATATAAATATGAGAGATTCTTCACAAGCCGGTAAGAAATAAACATAAAAACGATAACATAGTAATATTATGGGAAGCTACCAACAATTGTTTCATTTTTTCATAAAAATTTAAATGTCAAAATATTGCTATCAGAAGATTGCAACTGGCTTTTTTTTTTTTTTTAAGCAGGAAGCTATATAGCTAAAAGGCACAAATCACTAATAAAAATATACAGACTGTAAGGAGAGATATTAAAAAGTATTTTGACTTCTGGTTTCAAATCCAGCCTGAAAAGAGTTTGCAAATAGTCACTTTCATTATGATGACAAAATTCTAAACAAACTGAAAATCAATAATTTTTCTTTTACTAATCAAAAAACTAAATTTGAGGAACAAACTGCCATACCAAAATGTGGAAAGACAAATGAATCTGGAGAGTCAAAGACAAGATTGGTTTATCTGGAGCAGAAGCCATAAACTGAGAAACTGGACTTCAATAGTAAAGCGAAAATAAAGACTATACTATGCTCTGAAAGACATATGAATGTAACTTCTTCAGGGAGAAGGAAAAGGATGTAGGTAAGACATTCAGATCTATATAGAAAAGGGAAAAGAAGGAATACATGAAGGTAAAATAAAACTATTTTTATTAGTTTAAAAAATATGCATAATTAGTCTAAGAGACAACTATTTGTTTAAAATAATAATAGTACATATTGAGCATCCTTAATTTGAAAATCTGAAATCTAAAATGTTCTAAAATCTAAAATTCTTTGCATTCCAACATGATGTCACAAGTGGAAAACTCTACATTTGATCCCATGTGATAGGTTGCAGTGAAAATGCAGTTAAAGCATTGTTTCAGGCACAAAATTATCTAAAATACTGTATAAAATTATTTTCAGGTTGTGGATAGTTGTAAATAAAACATACTCTAATGTTCACACTTGGGTTTCACCCCAAAGACATCTCATTATATATATTCACACATTCCAAAATCTGAAACATTTCTGGTCTCAAGGATTTCAGATAAGGGATACTCAACCTGCAGCAAATGCACTGGGTGATTGTAGCACATATTATAAGTAAAACAAATGATAGTAATATCATAAATAACTGGAAAAAGAAATTAGAATACTCTGTTAAGAGCTCATGACACTATGTGAAATGGCAGTGTTATTTGAAGGTAAATTAACATCAATTGTAAATGTATACTGAAAAGTCTAGGACAAAAACTAAAACATCTAAAAAGAAATATAATCAATGTGCTAAGAAGAGAGAAAAAACAGAATTATACAAATTAAAGCCAGAGGCAGCAAATGAGGTATAAAAAAAGAAACACGACAAATAGAAAATGACTAAAACGTGAAAGTTACAAATCTGTGTCACAATCACTTTTTCAATGAATGTTCTAAATATAACAGTTAAAAGATATTGTAAGGGAGGATTTTAAAAACACACAACTATATGTTGTCCGTAAAAAACCAAGTTTAAATATAAAATCTTATTTTACAAATTTTATAAATATGGTATTTATAAATACCATACTTTTATAAACTCAGATATAGCTTGCTGAGTAATAGATATGTTGGATTAGTTATGTTAATTTCTGCTTTCTACAAAGAAACTTGTCACTGATGAAGTTGTGCATTGTATAATGTTTAAGGGGTCAATTCTCCAAGACACAGCAACATTAAATTTGTATGTACTAACATCAGAGTGTCAAAATTCATCAGTTTAAAACTGATAGAATTGAAAGGAAAAATACACATATTTATTATGATAACTGAAGACTTCAATGCCCTTCTGTTAGTAACTAATGTCAAGCATGCAGAAAAGCAGTAAGATTGAGATACTCTCAATAGAACTATTAATCAACTTGATGTATAATACCATAAATATATGGAATACTGTATCCAACAACAGAATATTCATCCTTCTCAAGCCCACATGTAACATTCACCAAAATAGACGACATTGTGTGCTATATAATGCATAACTAATTTTTAAAAAGTAGAAATAATGCTAAGTTTCTTCCTAGACTACAATGGAATTAAACCAGATCTCAATAACATAAAATTAGTTTGTTTTGTTTTTTTTTAGTTTCTAAATATTTGGAAATTAAACAATATGCTTCTAAATAACTCACAAGTCAAAGAAGTCATCTCAGGAAAAAATTTTATATTTAAATGTTTTCATTTTAAGGTAAATGGAAATCAAAGTCAACTTACTCAACATGAAAAAGATGAATAAAAACAGTGCATAGAGGGAAATTCATAGCACTATGTGCCCACATTAGAAAATAATAAAGATCTAAAATCAAGTTTATACTCTACCTTATAGCAATTTAAGCATAGACCAAGCAAAATAAAAGATGATAAAAGTTAAAGTGCTAATCAATTAATTTAGAAAAAGGAAAACATTTAAAAGAAACAGCAAATTCAAAATCTGGTTCCCCAAATTCAAATAAAATTGATAAAGCTCTGGCTGGGCTTACTATGAAAAAAAATTGAAGACAAGACATAAATTACCACATACATACTGCAGCTTTGACCACTGGACTTTAGAGATCATATTTCTAGAGCCCTCTACAGAATAGTATGGAGACAAAAGTCTGATTGGGGTACATAGAAGAGAGAATGACATTGAGCAATAGGAGACAAAAGTATATTCCCTTTAATCTTTTGAAAAGTGTTGCTGAAAGCTGGAGAGGAGAAAAACTGACCACTATCCAAAGGTAGAACTGGAGTCAGTGAGTGTAGTAAGATGGGAATAATACAACATATTTATAAGCTCATAAAAAGGTCCAGAGTAAAGAAAAATTTGATGATGTATATGTAAGATGGTAAAATTGCTGGCATAATGGCTTTTAAAAGAATAAACAAGGATGAGATTTAGCACAGTTTAGTTAAAGAAACTGGACAGAAAATGTGCTTAAGGAGACTGGTGGGTGTTAGATGTGGTGGTTAGATTTTGAGTAAATCCTCTTCTGATTGCTTCAGGTCCATAGGATAGTAGCAATAATGCACTTGGAATGGACTTCAGGTCATAGGAGTTGAAATGAAATTATTGAGCATTTGAGGAGAGAGGAGAAGGCAGGTGGTCATGTTTTAGAAGAGTTAGAGAATAATGAACAAGGAAAGTATAGTATGGTTGACAGAGAATGCTAACTTTTGCGGTCACCACTTAATTTAACTACTTTATTAGACTTTTGAAAAGGTTTTTATGCTATTCTTAGAAGTATTCTGAAAGCAGAACTGGTATAGTGGCAAAAAATATATAAAATTTAGTTTTTAATAAAGTACATATTAAGAGGTTTTTAATAATATGTTTTACTTTAAGAAAGCAAACTTATCTCAATTCAATTCTAAATCATTGATGTGGAATCCAGATACTCAATTGACAGAAGTAAGATCTTGTTGCCATTTTATGGATACATCTGCATGGAGCCAAACTAGAAAATTAAGGCAGTAGAACTCTTTTATATAGTAAGACTGGTGTATAAACAACTCATTAAAAAATATCTGCATGAACTTCATAGATAATTTGAGACTGTTCTACTACAGAATTTTGTCTTTGACAAACTTAATAGGGAGTGCATACAAATGGGTTCTTATAAAAAGAAAGCCATAAAGTTTATATATTACCTACCTGTTGCACAGATTAATTACGTCACACTAGAAACATTGTGATGCATTTACATTCCCCTTAATATGTTATTGAAGGCTCTTTACAATTTGTATAATGACAGTGCTGACCATAAAGAAGCTGGAATATTCTTTTCACCATCACACTATGTTTTATATAGTATATTTTATTAGGCTCCTGGAGAGAAAATTAATTTGAATATTTTTCTTATAATGTGTATATATATATACTGAAATGTTTGAATGGTTTATTTTTCTCTCCTTAATGTTATCTATTTATATATTGGCCATTTTGTGATGTTCAATTGCTGTTTGATAATAAGGATTCACAGCAGTATATTTTTTTGATAATAGAAATTATAGGCAACCGTGAATTAGAACGGAAAGTTAGTAGCCCTCCTATTGAGATGAATATTAAAGTTAATTTTTGTATTTTAAAATGTAATCATGCAATCTACCCTAAATTAATTTTTTTTCTGAATAATGGAATCATAAAATATTATACCAAAGAGAGGTAAACAATTTACCTATTTATCCTTATTTAGCAATGAAATATCTGTTTTCAGAAATATTTTTAAAAGAATAAATTCACCTGCTTTAAAAATCACATCTTTTAGGTGTTGACTTCTGCCTTCACTATAAATCAAAGCAGAGGGATGCAGCCAGGCTAAGTGGAATAAACAGTGTGGCCATACAGAGGGAAAACTGTAAACCTGAGTAGAGTTGCTTCGCTTGATAGAGTTCATTGGCTCTTAGTATTCTCAATCAAAAAACATCCACAGAAACAGCCATATAAGGTGAGTCAGAAAACAAACAAAAAAAAACTCTACTAAGCATCTTCTGTGAACAAATCATTGCATGAAGCAGTTTCCCACTGTCCCTGACATGATGCTTGTGTTGGATTATCTATTTTAACTGAGTATCACTCATATGCCACTATAAGTAATTTTTAATTTTTTTCAGAGTTGTATTTACCATGTGGTTCTGGATTAGAATCTAATGATAGGAGTGCTTTGTAGATATTTGAAAAATGAAAAAAGAAAGACATGTTATTTTCTGGAGACAGGCAGACAAGTGAACAGATGTGGAGTTTACTGAAGCTTCAGGATGAGTCTTTCAAAACTGCTGGCTTTGTTTTGCATACTGAGATAGAACCTTACAAAAATCATTGGAAGGGACAGGAGAGAGACAGGTAGAGAAACTGTCACCAATGCTTTTATTTGCAGAAACAAAATGGGCTTGATGTGAATCTCCAGATCCTTTGTAGATTTTCTGCAACAACTTGGCCTACATGCAGGTCTTCCTGAACCTGACTTGCTCACATGGATACAAACATGGTATAGTGACAGTCTGACTCACCTTCATTCATCGTTTCCACCTCTGGTGTATGAAGCTGCCAATGCCAGAGAATTTCTTGCATCTTTTTAAATTTGGCATGTGAGGCAGCCAGCATCATTGTCTTTTCTTGATCAAGAACAATTTTCTTTTTGAAAATAATGAGAGATGGAGACTTCCTGCACAAATCAGCCATAAATGAAAGGGGACTGTCAGCTAACCTTTGCCTTCTTGCATTTGATTTTCATAAAAAGAATGCCCCTTAGAGTCTTGGGGCATTCTTTAATGTCAATGAAGAAAAAATAAAGCTTCTATTTAATTATATCTTAACCTTTTAAAATGTGGATTGTTGTGTATGGTTTAAAATGAACATAATAGTGCTAATATTATTTAACTTATAGAATACAATATTAATATGCATATATTGTAGATAGAAGCCAATAAAATGCTGCTGGTATTAGTTACAATTGACTGAATAATATATTATCAGTTGGTAAAGGAAAGCTATTGGTATTTTTTAATCTTAATATTTTACCTTCTGCAATTTATAAATGTAATGTAATTCATATTCTTTCACAGTCAGAAACCTGTGGCACTGTCATTTATACTAACACCTGTATTTTCAACCTTTTGTACAGGTGGTATGACATTGTTTCGCTCAGGCTGAAGCATTTCAGAGTAAGTGCAAATCTTACAGCTTTCTTGTCTTCTCTGAGTGAATCTTGCATAGCTGTGAAAACCAAAATAAGTTTGAGAAAATATATAAAGTAAGATTTCCACATTGTTTTTAATTTTTAAATGTTTAACTGATAGATAATAGTGAATACATTTATCGTGTACAACATCATGTTTTGAAATATGCATATACATTGTGAAATGGCTAAGTCAAGCTAATTTACATATGCATTAACTCACATAGTTTTCATCTTCATGATAAGAATACTGAAATTCTGTTCACATTTGTCATTTGTCAAAAATACAATATATTTTTTATTAACTACAGTTATTATGTTGTACAAGAAAACTCTTGAGGTTATTCTTCTAATCCATCTAAATTCTTTAACATTTGACTAGCATCTCCCCAACACTCTACCTCATTACTCCAGGCCCTGGTAACCACCATTCTACTTTCTACTTCTACAAGTTCAACTTTTTTCAATTATATCAAAGAGATCAAGTAGTATTTGTGTTTTTCTGCCTGGTTTATTTCATTTAACATCAAGTCTTCCGGTTCATCCACGTTGTCACAGCTGACAACAGTTCCTTTTTTATAGCTAAATAGTATTTCATTTTGTATATTTACCACATTTTTCCTTATTTTTCATATGCTGATGTATTTACTTATTAAAACACTAATGCTTAAAAATTGTTAGCCTAGGCAACATGGCAAAACCACTTCCCTACAAAAAAATCCAAAAATTAGCCCAGCATGGTGGTACATACCTGTGATCCCAGCTACTCAGGAGGCTGAAGCAGGAAGATCCTTTGGGCCCAGGCAGTTGAGTCTGCAGTGAGTTGTAATAATACCACTGCACTCCAGCATGGGTGATAGAGCAAGACGCTACCTATAAATAAATAAATAAATGTAATTTACATTTAAAGTCATGGATGGGGTATCTTCAAAATTATGGATAAATATGTTACTAATCTTCAAATAGGGAAAAACTTCAAGCATGAGTGTTATGGACTTAATTACATCTCACCCAAATTCATATATTGAAGCTTTAAACACCAAGGTGATTGTATTTCGAGATATGGCTTTTAAGGAGATAATTAAGAGTAAATTAGGTTAAAAAAAATACAGCTCTAATTCTATAAGACTGGTGTCCTTATAAGAAGAGGAAGAGACATTGGAACATGTGCATTCTTGGGCCACCTCTCTCTCTCTCTCTCTCTTGATCTCTGTCTCTCCCTCTCTCTCTCTATGTGTGTGTGTGTGTGTGTGTGTATGCTAACAGAGAATAAGCCATATGAAGACACAGCAAGAAGGTGAGAAAAGCCTAACCGAAAACCAACCGTAATGAGACCTTGCTCTGAGACACTGAGCCTCCAGAACTGTGAGAAGATAAATGTCTGTTGTGTAAACAACTAGCCTATGGTATTTTGTTGGCAGCCCGAGCACAGATACATTGATTAACAAAAAAGAAAATAGAAATGATAATCTTTTGATGGTGCAAATATTAAAGAATTATTTATAGTAAATGTCCTCAATATATAAAAAAAAAGAAGTGAAGAAATAAAAAAATTAACGTAAATGGAAGACTACCAATTTACAATGCAGAGAATTGTATAAAAATCTATGCAAAATATAAAAAGGGCAAAATCACAAATGGACATTTATAATTTAAAGGTGTATATTATTATATTTCTATTTCTTCTATATGTAGTCTTATATTTATTACTATAACAAATATAAATTAAAAATATTACAATCTTTCATTTATCCAATATTCAAATGATATCACTTTAATGATATTTTCATTATAAATTGACTAAGATCAAATTTTACCTATCAGTTTTTTTACCTATCACCATTTTTATATCTCTCTGATGTACATAGGATTGACAATGGTACAGTAAAGGGGTATTACAGTAATTATGGTGGAATAAATTATGCTGAAATTATGGTCTAATAGTTTACTTCTTGTTCATATCTAATGTAGGACAGTGATAGACCTCTTTTCGTCACAGTTGTTCTACACAGTTGTTCTACACAGTTGTTCTACATATTGCCACATCAAAACAATATCTTTTAGTTTCCCTTGTCAGAAAAAGAGTAGAGAGATGACGAAACAATGAATTTGCCAAGAAGTAAGGCAAAGGCCTTGCATGAGAATATACTAGCTGAAACTGATCACATGGCCCTGCTCAACATCCAATAGGTCAACATAGTACCAGGTGCTGAGAGAACTGAAAGAGCTGAATGTTGGGAATCTCCAATTCAGGAACCAGATAATGTACCAACAAGAGAATAAGTTTAAAGTGTTCTGAAGAACATTTAAAATGACACAATAATAAGCTTAAAATGTTTGTTACCTTTGAGCTAGTAAATTTTCTTCTTGTAATTGATTCAAATAAATTGAGCATAAGAAGCAGTAACATATTTTTAAAATTATTATATGCTAGGTATTCTGTAACTTAATTTTTATTTATAATCTCATTTAGTTCTCACAAAACAACCTATGAACTAGATAGTAATATCATCTTTCTTATGATTGACAAAGAAAAGCAACATACAGCAATTTTAGTAATTTCTACAATGTCACTCAACTAATACATTTTGAAGCTGCAGTTTTAATCCAGGTAATAATATTCTATAGCCAATGGTCTTAATTTCTACATTTTAATAATGATACCTAAAAATTATTCTCCCTGACATTTACCAAAATATTTTTATTACTGAGTGATATTCAAAGGAATAAAATAGCTTCCCATCTATAGGAGGATGATTAAATAAACTGGACTATAGCCATATAGATTAAACAAAAATAACCATAAGTAAAACAAAAGCATGTATTTGAAGTACATTTAATTATTTAGAAAATAAAGTAATAGAACAAATAAAAATGCAGCATTCAAATCAACATTCTTTTTCACATTTTGGTTTTTTACTCACCCATTAATTCATTTATTAAACATTTTCTTCTTTTTTTTGAATCTTGTTCTGTCTGTTGCCCAGGCTGGAGTGCAGTGGCGTGATCTCAGCTCACTGCAATCTGAGCCTCTCAGGTCATTTACTGAACAAATATTAATTGTGCAAATATTATTTGCCACACATTTCATTTTGGTGTTAAGGACACAGCAGTGAAGACAAAGAGATAAGACAGGAATGTAGGCAGGAAGGGAGAGAGGACGAAGTTGATTTGTAGATGGTAATTAGTGCAAGCTATTCTGAAAAGTTAATATTTCACACATAAATGACTTGTAGATCCTAGTGTGTCATAGAACAGGGAACATTCTGGAGAGACAAAAGAGCTAGTGCAGTAATGTTGGTAGAAAACCATTTAGCAGTTTCAGAGACAGAAATGAAGCCTATTTGGTGGAGATTTATTAGAGAAGGGGTGGGTAGTATAGATGAAGTTAGATATAAGTAAGACTCAGATCATCCAGGGACTTTTAAGCCAGAGCAAGTCATCTTGAATTATGGATTGACATTCTCCAATAGGTTGGGCAGGAAAGAGAGAAACAGAAAAAGGATGTAATTTTGTCAGGGGCTTAGCTGAGCTGAAGACAGCTGAGCTGGTGACAGCTGAGCTGCTGGGTGTCAGAGCAGCCTTACTACATCAAACTGAAATGAAAGTAACCACCAATCATTTAATCATCTACTGAGATGATACAAACAAGAGGCTGCAACAAAGAAAGTGCCATACCTGCCCCTTCTCTCTGCTTTCATTTTCCCTAATGGCACTTCACACAGTAGAGAGTTAGGTATACAGATGTGGAGGTCCTCTCACCATGAGGGATACCCCAAAAAAGCATCTCCTGTTGAATCCAAGGGCTAGAGAGAGAAGGAAGGCAGGAGTTGGAGGAGAAAAGTACTGAAGATTAAGTAGAGTGGAGAAAAATGTCTTCAGGGTTCTCCCCATAATTCCTACTGAGAAGGTTTAGACAGCGGTACCTGGAGAAAGACACAACCTAAGGCCATTAATAAAACAGCCTCTGAAAGAGGGTCCCAGAGCTAGCAATATAGATATGCATAAGAGGGTAGCTGACCAGGGAAAGTGAGTTCCTGACTGCATCTCTGGTCACAAACTGCAACGCATTGGCTCTGCACCAAGTCTGGTGTTGAGAGGAGAGCTTCCTTATGAGACCTGCCAGGTAAAGTACATGTCTGCCTATGGTAAGGCATGAAAAATACATAGATTTTGAGTCATGAGCTGGACGCCTTGAATTTGTGTTCTTAAAGGTTGACTGTATAAGAAATAGTGTATATACACATATATTAACACAATATTTTTATAGAAAAATAACAAAAAGAAGTATGTAGATTATTGATCATGATAATCTTTGATTAATGAGATTATGGTTTTGTTTTTCTTGTTGAATTTTTCATATTAAGATGATGATGTGAGCTTATGTGCATAAAGAACATAGCCTGAAGGCATTAAGTGAAGTTAGTAGAAAGATGTAAGCCTTGAGTTTGTCTTGGATCATGAAAAGAAATCCTGGCTGCTAAAGCAGGGAAGAATTTCTGAAGAAACAATAATAAGCCAAAGCTATGATATTGAAAAGTATGGTATCTGTTTGAAGGAAATCTAATAGTATTATTTTATTCAAAGATTAAAAAATAGTATTGAATGGTACAGTGATAGGCATCATGGTTTATATGCAATGCTACAACTAATGGAGAGTAAATTTGAAAAGGTTTGTATCAAATTGTGAAAGCAACTTTGAGCTCATCATATAAGTTGTGGTCCTAACTAATAAACAATAGTAGAGTCAACTAACGTGAATTTTCTTGTGTCTCACTGAGAACTCCTTTGTTGTAACATACACTTCCCTGGCTTTTGATTGCTTTACTTTCTCCTAGCTTGTGTGCAATACCTGTGTAGTTCTGAATATGTAGTAAATTAATAATGATTCATGTTCAAAGACATGAGTTCAGATCCAAGTCAAAGTAATACTTCTGTGCCAGTGTACATTCCGTAGTGTCAAGTCACTTCTAAGTTTGCTGGTAATGTCCCCTCCCACCTCTATCATAAGATGTAAGATTTTACTGTATTTAGAGAAGCTTACATTGTGAGTGTCATGACAAAGATCTATGAATAAATGTAGCTTTTTGTTTTCCTCTTTATTAATAATCCTTGTCCAGAAAATCAAATTAGGACCTAAGCAGAGACATCTATACCCATTTTCCCAAAGTAGAAACATTAAGAATAACTCCAAAAATTCAGCAAGCCAAACCACCCTTAGTTGTCTAAAAATATATGTTATCCTAACTACATAATGACTCTGTCAAATAGCAAGAGGCAGTGACATTAATGATGATCTGTAGAATAAGCTGACATTTTTTAAAAAGTGGAGAAACAATATATTCGATTGGGAAAGAGTTAATACAGATAAGCATCAGGAAGATAGAATTGGAAATCAAGGAGCAGGGACAGATGGGGAAGAGTTTACAGAATGAAAATCTGTGGGATTTAGGAATTAATTGGTTGTAGAGAAAAGGGAGTGGTAAACAATTACTCCGAGGTCTCAAATCTGGTTGACTGAACAAATTGTGGTGTTATCTCTCTACATAAAGTGCTTAGGCATGTTTCCCTGAGTCTCAGCTGGTCATAGTTTTATGATGTTTCTTAGGGTTCAATCAATTCAATCAATAAACATGTCACAAACTGGTATCACAGAAACAATGTAAATCTGAACCTGGAAAATATGTTTTAATATGGCTGAATATGCATCAACTCATGAACTCAAACTTCAAACAAAAATGATGACTAGGTGCTATTATTATTTCAATATTTACAGAAGAGAAAATTGAGGTTTAAAGAGGTTAAATGATTTTCCAAGGGGCAAAGAACCAGTAGACACACAGGCTTATGTTAAGTCAATCTCATTCTAAGCCTTACAATAATTCCTTGTAATGTGCTTCACTATCCAAACCTAGGGTGGTTGGGGAGAGTGGCTATGCAGGCCACAGAGTCTGAGATACTTGGGCAAAAAGAAAAAGTCTTTGTTGAGGTCATAAGCATGGATGTGGGGGAAGCACTGATACTAGGATTTCCTGAAGGACAGAATGAGAATGGTCATGCTAGGAGAGTAGGAGAGCAGGTTTATTTCATGCCCTATGGCTGGGACTACTCACCAGTCCCATCAAAACCTCAGTGCAGAACTGGATTAAGTAAGGTTAGTGGAGTTGACCAATAAAGGAGTTCCCAGTATTGAATGAGAATGCTAGGTAAAGAAGCCTGTATTTAAAAATGATTATAAGATATTTCTCTCACCTTTGCATTCTTCTCAAAATCCACTCATAAGGCTTTATCTATGCTCAAATATATAGCAATGAAAAGCAGGTCCAGAAAGACTAAACAACCTAGACTTAATAATAAGCTAGACAGACTGACCACTGTATGTACATAGACTGACGTGCTTGAAATACTGCCTATGGTAGACACTTTGAGAGCCTAAACAAAACGGACTACTGTGAACATCATTTTACTGCCTAACAGTCATTATCCTTGTCATCCTTCAGCCTCCACTTTCTGTTTCGGCAACCTATGTAATTCAAGGGAAGCTGTCCTATTTGAGCTCCAGGGCTTGAACCTGATTAAGAACTGTTATAGTAGCAATTCCACATTTTGCCGGTGAAAGGTTTAGGAGTTGACTCATAGTGCAATGCACTTAATGAGACAAAATATTTTCTGAAAAGTTTCTAATATTTGTTTGCTTTTTTGTTTGTTTCCAGGAGTAATTCATTCCAGATTGTGAAGAAGTCTTAGTGCCGATAGCTCTGGAGCCATATTATGACCGTGAGATAATCAGCCATAGGAAGAAATATTCTGTATGATAGTTTAGAAAGAAGCAGGACAGAAACTTCTAGAATATGAATTAATGGCTGAATCTGTGAATCCTGATGTCTGTCCTAACTTTGGATATATACTTCTATGAGTTAAGTATTTTCCTTAACAAATTTCGTTCTTATTTAAGCCACAGTGATTCAAAGTTTCTGTTTTGTGTCAACAAATGTCTTTTACTGATATGCAGACAATCTGATTAAACTGAGAAGTCTAGACACATAGATATAACCAGTTATGAATACCAGTTTGGTTTTAAGAACGATTTGAAACCTTGACTACTCCAGAAATAATAAAACTCTGGTACTTTTGAGTAATACCAGATCAGGATCTCTGACTCATCTGGATAGACACACAGGTCCAGTACCCAAAAGTTTTCTGTGCACCTGCCCAGCCAACATCTCAAGAAATCAGTCATTCACATGCATTCATCACCCTACCCAGGCTCTATCATGCTTCTGCATTTAGCTGGTGGGTGAGATGGAGACCTGGCTTAGCAGGACAGCTGGGCCTCTTTCTTTAAGCAATCATTTATTCTAAGCTTTTTCTACTGGTCAAGCAAGACATAGGTCAGTTCAAATTCAAGGGGAGTAGAAATAAACCTAGATTTGATTGTTTATTTTCCCATAAAATTAAATTACAAATTATATAGCAGGGATACTGACAATGAATAGTGGAATAAAAAAATTGCTCTTATGAGTTACCATGTAAAATTATTACATTCCTGATAGATAAATTTTTAGAGTTACTATTTTTGAGTCACAATTTATATATAGTACTTTGAATAAGTTATTCCAATGATTTTTAGATTGTTTTTCAGAAGTCCCTTGATTTAAAGATGAGAGGAGAGGTTGGGAAGAAGCACATGAAGCTAACACTCAGCTCCCACCAATCCTTCCACATTCTACCCCCTAGCAGCTCAACTTTACCTGTCTTATGTATTGAGCACCTGGGTAATATTTTATTTGGAAAAATAATTATATTCTTTTGTTTTAAAGAACTTTGCATATTCTTCTATGACTTTATATGGTTTATCACATTTTAGGCTATTTGGGATTATAATAAAAGACTTAATATAAAAAGTAAACCTACTGTTCAGATCTCTCATATTCAACTACAGGTCATGTTTTCAGAATGACATTGTGCACCAAGCTATGAATCTGCCTAACTGTGCATAGAATCATTCAGTATTATGAAGTTGTTTATTACAAAACTAGGATTTTACCTGTTGTGTAACGAATACCAACACTACTATTTGATATTGGCTATGAGGTTGACCAAGAGTAACAATATTTTCAGTAAAATGGAAACTTTTAAATATATTTGCTGTTTTAAAATGATAGTGTTTGCACTTAAAATTTAACCTAAAATTAGTTTAATCACGATACTATGTGACAAAGTGCCATTAATTTTAAAATCGTTTGCCACATCATTTAAAACAATTGATGACTTCTCTATGTCAAAACAAAGGTCAAAGCAAAGCAAAGCAAGTTTGTTTTATTAAGAACATAATTAGTGTGTTTTAAAATAGTTATATTTGTTTTAACCTCATCTGTGAACAATAAAGCAAAAGATAAATAGACATATGGAGACATATTTAGAAGTTTGATATGAGATGAGACTGAAACACTTTAGTGAAGGGCTGTACTCCTTCACTAAATTTATCCTCTTCCTTCTTAAGAGGTGGACTTCTCTGTTACATAAAAGAAATTTCTACTGAAAGTAGAAGAAGAATAACCTCTGTCTTTCATTATGACCCATCATATTATATCTTGTACATTGAGTAGACAGATGAGGCGAAATTTCTACTTCTTCTTCTTATCACAGTAAGTCAACTCTAAGAATACCTATATTTTTAGACAAAGGTTTAGTAATTTTCAGTGCTGAAACCTTAATCATTCATTGTGCCTGTAACAAAAAGATAGAACTTATTTCAAAAATAGCACCCTTGTCATTTGAACTAAAGAAAGAAATCCACAATGTTAATAGATCACTGTGACAGTTTTTGTGGTCAGAAATAGGACAGAGGCAAAAAGAGAAAGTACTACTTCCATTTATCTTTCTTAGTAGTATGGACAGTCAGAGACAGAGAGAGAGAAAGAGAGAGAGAGCATCTGAAAATGCAGATATTTTACTCTGGATAAAAACAACTAAAAAAGTTTTTTTTTTTTTTAAATTTTATCTAGTGGTTTAAACCATATGTTGACAAATAATAAAACTCAAATCTCAAATTGTAATTCCCAAATGTTGGAGGTGGTACTTGGTGGGAGGTGATTGGATCATGAGGATGTATTTCTCGTGAGTCGTTTAGCACCATCTCCTTGCTACTCTTCTTGCAAAAGTGAGTTATCATAAGTTCTGGTTATTTTAAAGTGTATAACACTCCCCCCTGCCTTCTCTCTTTTGCCCCTTATCCCTACATGTGAGATCCCCAACTCTTCCTTTGATAACCACCAAGATTGTAAGTTTCCTAAGGTCTACCCAGAAGCTTAGCAGATGCCAGGATAATGCATCCTGCAAAGTATGTGAAACCATGAGCCAATTAAACGTCTTCTTTATTAACTACCCAGTTTCAGGTATTTCTCTATAGCAGTACAAGAATGAACTCATACAGAACCTAATAGATAATTACAGACTACTTTATCCAATGGCTATAGAATACGCATTCTTCTCCTCAGCATGTGAATCATTCTCAAGTATGGAGTGCATTTTGGGTTACAAAACAAGTCTTAAAACACTTCAAAAAATTAAAATAATATCAAGCATTTTATCTAACCACAATGAACTAAAACTAGAAATCTATAACAAGAATAATTTTGGAAACCATACAAACGCATAAAAATCAAACAATGTGTACTTGAATTGCCAATGGGTCAAAGAAGAAATAAAGAAGGAAAATGAAAATTTTCTGGAAACAAATAATAATAGAAACAAAATATACCAAAACCTATGGGATACGGTGAAAGCAGTTCTAACAGAGAAATTTACAGTCATAAGGGCCAACATCAAGAAAAGTAGAAACACTTCAAAAAAACAAGCCAATGATTCACTTTAAAGGAATAAAAAAGCAAGAGCAAATTAAAGCTACAATTAATAGAAGTAAAGATATGATTATAGCAGAAATTAAAATAAAATTGAAATGAAGAAAATACAATAGTTGAATAAAATGAAAAGTTTGTTTCTTGAAAAGATAAAATTGGAAAACTTGAGCCAGACTAAGAGAAAAAGAGAGAAGACACAAACAAAATCAGAGATTAAAAAAAAGACACTACAACCAATATCAGAGGAGTTCAAAGGATCTTTAGTGGTTACTGGAAGCAAATATTACAATAAATTGGAAAATCCAGAAGAAATAGATAAATTCATAGATAAATACAATGAACCAAAATTGAACCGTAAAGAAACCCAATTTCTTTGTGGTGAGAACTTTTGAAACCCTCTCTTTAGCTATTTTGAAATATACAATAAATATTAACTATTAACTATAGTACTATGCTTTGCAGCACAAAATTAGACTGTATTTCTCTGACCTAACTGAAATTTTGTACTCCTTGACCAATATCTTCCCTTTGCCTGCCCATCTTCATCCCTTCTGCCCCTGGTAACCACCAGTGAATTATCTGTTCCCTCAAGTTTGACCTTTTTAGATTCCACATATAAGTGACATCATAGAGAATTTGTCACATTTGTCTCCAGTAGTATTCCATCATATTTTGATAAATCATTTGGATATGTTTTAAAACATGCTTTATTTATTTATTTATTTATTTATTTATGGAAGCAGAGTCTCACTCTGCTGCCCAGGCTGGAGTGCAATGTCACGATCTCGGCTCACTGCAACCTCTGCCTCACAGGTTCAAGCAATTCACCTCTGCCTCCACGTGGCTAGGATTACAGGTGCCTGCCAGTCTCCCAACTAGGGATTACAAGCACCTGCTACCACGCCCACGCCCAGCTTCTTTTTTTTTTCTTTTGTATTTTTAATAGAGTTGGGGTTTCATCATGTTAGCCAGGCTAGTCTTAAACTGCTGACCTCAAGTGATTCGCCTACCTTGGCATCGCAAAGTGCTAGGATTACAGGCGTGAGCCACCATGTCTGGCCTAAAATATGCATAATAATGTACATTTATTTTGTGAAAATTAAATAATATAATCAAATGTTGAAAAATAACCCCTTGCCTATGAAGCCATTTTTTAAAATCTTCATATATCTTTCTATATATTAAAAGTCAGGAATTTAATGCTCTGGATCAATAGTTTTGTCTACTAAAGAAACCAATAAATTGACAAGATTTCCCAGGGAGATTATTTCAAATCATAGAAATTTTTTTATTGGCTTTGTTCCATACTAAAAATAAAATACATATCTATTCTATAATTTAATACCTCATTGAAACCCTCTCTTTAGCTATTTTGAAATATACAATAAATATTAACTATTAACTATAGTACTGTGCTTTGCAGCACAAAATTAGACTGTATTTCTCTGACCTAACTGAAATTTTGTACTCCTTGACCAATATCTTCCCTTTGCCTGCCCATCTTCATCCCTCACATGACCACATTTAATCATTCCTATCAGCATTTAATGATGAGAGAAGGCAGCCTTCTCTTTATTAAATAGTTTTCATCAGAGTCTATGGAGAAGATATAAACTGGGGGAACTGAGGGATAGTGACTGAATGATAGATGATAGTTTCACCATGTTTTATATTAACTAAGCAAAGTCAGGAGGCAGTATTGCTCCTCAGCTGTTTTCTGTGAAGTGATACCATGTGGTCTGGCATGACAATTCATTTTATTCATATAGCAACACAATTTCTTTCATACGTATAGGTGATATTCCCTTAATACTTGTCAATGCATCTTTTCAGTCTATCTCAAGACTCAAGTATAATTATAATGTACAATACCTCTCCTTGACATTTCAAGAGATTTTAGTAATTCCCTGTAATAGTCACTTATGGCTCTGCTGGCTAGCAGTGCTAACATTAGGGGTAACAACTTGTCTTTCTTATAGAATTCATAATTTTATACATAATTTTCTTTTTTAGCTCATTCTGTAAAATCATCACACATATCCATTTTTTGAGGTAGATACAGGTTCACCATTATTTATTCATACACACAATTGCTTTTAATTGCTTGTTTACATAATATCCTAAATTGAAATAATTATATTTTTGAATTAGTGAAATACTGTTCTAATTTTTTAAATTGAAAATGTCATCATAAGCAAATGCCCACATTACCTAAAATATGCTGTAAATTATGCAATATTACATAATGTTAACAAAGATTGATTTATGAAAATGTCTTTTTAACATATAGTTCCTAGATTTAAGAAGAAACCACAAATGTCTCCATAAAAAATGGCAAAGAACAGGGACAGAGACAGAAATTTCACAAAGGTAAGGCTATAATATAAGAGAAAAAGAAATATGCAAAGATGTGTATCATCACTAATAAAATTTAACTAAAAATTAAAATGAAAACGAAATAATGCACCACATTGAAATCTTTTTCAAATTATCACTCACATGATAGCATTATTGTTGAAAATGTAAAATAATACAAATATTTGAAAGGCTATTTGGCTGTGTTACCAAAAGCCAAATATCTCTACTTTTCTTTGAGAAATATGTTCTAGGAATTAAAAAAAAAAAATAGAAACAATGATTTAGATATAGTAATCCTGATATCAATGGAACAAAGTAATGTTCAATTCAGAATTTTAAATATAATTTATTACACAAGCAATGGGTATTATCAGACAAGTGAAATCATCTTGGAAAGAAGTAATCTTATCAAAATTACGTGAGTAATGCCAATTGTAAAAATGTGCAAAAGCATTATTACGTAATAAGATATAATAAAAGTGTCCAGAATTTACTGCTAATCAAATATCTGTATTTCTATCTCAGCATCAAACAAATTTATTGAGCAGAAAATATACTTCTAAATAAATGTATAGCAAAATATTTGTCTCTGGGTGGAATATTATTGATAGATTGTGTGTGCGTATGTAGTGTTTTCTAACATGACTTTGCATATATTTTAAAAATGCAGTCTTTATTTTGTCTTTATTGAAATGTGTGCTGAGATTTTTATGTTAATATTGTTTGGTAATGGACAGAGGGAACCCCCACATTCCCATTCCAATTATATTTTAAAAAGAAACATGTACACCACCTTCACCTGGGGAAAAAAGCAGAAAATAAATTTAAAAAGAATTTTACAGAAATTAGAAGACAAATTGCTTATGATGAATCTTTCATGGTATAAAGTAGGTTAGATTGGAAAAAATCTCTGACGTAATAGTTTATGATTTGTCATTACGCCGAGGTAAGAAATCTGGTGAGCTAATGGTTAACCCAGTTGAACAAACTGTTGCCCCAACAGGAAACTTTTAGCCAAAATGAGCAAATTTTTTGCCCAGGTAAATTGGTTTCCCAGAAGTTTTAGAAACAAGCAGCAGTTATTTATTAGTTAAAAATCTTATTTACCTGGCAAGAATTTTACAGAACAAAGCAGTCTTGTTGACACAGTTGGTCTCATATTCTCAGTCCCAGTAGGGAGTGATGTTGACATGGGTCATTTCCATTTTCAGGACATTAGCTTCAAGTATGGGTAAAACTTCCTCCTCCAAATGGTGCCAAAGTTTATTGTAGCATACATTTGAAGTAAGGTAGAAAAAATAGATTTTCTGGTGTCAGATTTTAGGAGAGATGTAGAGGTTGAATGATAGTATTCATAAATTATTTTCCTCACTAATCTTCCACTACTGAGGGAAGGGATCACCTACTTTCTTGATACTTTAATGTTTCAAATTTGGAAGGAGTTTAACAATGCGCCTGAAGACTACCCCTTCACCCATTCTTATATGTGAAAGGGGAAAAATAATTGTGGTAAATTTTCTTTAATAATCATATTTCAGTTTTCTGAGTTAAAGAATAAAGATTTTAGAAAGTAGTACAAAAATTAACTGAGTGTGGTGTTTGAGTTAGATAAAAGCTTACTATATAGAAATAGATAAGTAGGTTAAAAATAAAATTATTCTTCAAAATTTCTTCTCACATTAAATGATGTTTTGTTGATTATGAGTTTGTAATCCTTTATTACTATCCAATTTTTTTTAACTTTCTCCTTTAAAAATCTTGGTAATATTTTTACAGGTGTTAAGAGAAAGAATGACTAATTCATACATATTTTTAAACCTTTGTAATTTAATTCTATTTAATATGTTCAGTTACTGCTCAGAATGTAATATTTCGGGCTGATTTTTGCATACGCACAGACAAAGGTGATGTAGAATTAAGCTTTGTGTGCAGTGCATATATTTTTATATCTGATATTAAGATACATAGACAAACATTAGTTTATTATATAATGACTCAAAACTGTAAATATGGTCAGTAATTAGGACTTTCTTCTCAAGAATAGTTATAATAGTGTTCTGGACATAAAAATAACAGAAAAGATATTTTCAGTTTACACAACTTAAAATAACTGTTTTTCCTTCTATTTTAATTCCAGAATGTAAGAACATGAGTTAAAGGTAATTTTATTTTTATTTTTTGAGATGGAGTTTAGCTCTGTTGCCCAGGCTGGGGTGAAGTGGCAAGATCTCGGTTCACTACTACATCTGCCTCCTGGGTTCAAGCGATCCCCCTTCCTCAGCTTCCCGAGTAGCTGGGACTACAGGTGGGTACCACTACACTCAGCTAATTTTTATACTGTTAGTAGAAAGGGATTTTCACCATGTTGGCCAGGCTGGTCTCAAACTCCCAACCATAGTTGATCCACTCACCTTGGCCTGACAAAGTGCTTGGAAAGGAAAAAACCACCAACCTAGAATTCTGTACTCTGAAACTGTCCTGCAAATAAGAAATTGAAAAAAACAGAAATGGAAAAAAAATGTTGCCAATAGACTTGCCTTTTACTAAATGTTAAAAGAAATTCTTCAGAGAGAAGAAATAATATAGGCTAGAAACTCTGATCTACATACATAAAATAAAGCATTAGAGAAAAAGTAAAGGCAAAATACAGGTTTTATTTTCTTATTCTTTATAAGTCTAACAGATAGCATTCTGTTCAAAAGTATAAAAAAAGTATTTGATTACCTGTGCATGTTTATGATAGACAAAAATGATACAGGGGATAAAATAAAAGGATTCAGAATATTTTCTTATTGTAGGATATTTAAACTAGGCATGAAGTGGTATAGTGTTATTTCAAAATATATATGGATTACTTGTAAACATATAGTGAAAACTCTAGGGTGACTACTAAACAAAAAAAGTAAAAAGATAAATATAAAAGATATGATAATGAAGAAGAAATAATGAAATGATAAAATTCTGCATTTTCAACTGAGGTACTTGGCTCATCTCATTAAAACTGGTTAGATAGTCAGTGCAGCTCATGGAAGATGAATTGAAGCAGGGTGGGGCATCACCTCACCCTAGAAGTGCAAGGGGTCAGGAAACTCCCTCACCTAGCCAAGGGGAGCCATGAGGGACTATACAGTGTGGAATGGTGCATTCTGGCTCAGATAGAACACTTTTCCCATGGTCTTCACAACCCACAGACCAGGAGATTCCTTTGGTTGCCTACACCACCAGGGCACTGGGTTTCAAGCACAAAACTGGGCAGGCATTTGGGAAGACATGGAGCTGGCTTCAGGAGTTTTCTTATTTTTTTCATAACCTAGTGGTACCTGGAACACCAGTGAGACAGAACTGTTTACTCCCCTGAAAAGGGAGCTGAAGCCAGGGTGCCAAGTGTTCTAGCTCAGGGGATCCCACCCTCACAGAGGCCAAGAAGCTAAAGTCCACTGGCTTGAAATTGTCACAGCCAGCACAGCAGTCTAAAGTGAATTTAAGACTCTCTGAGCTTGTTGGGGGGAAGGGTGTCTGCCATTGCTGAGGCTTGAGCAGTCAGTTTTCCTCTCACAGTGTAAAGAAAGCTGCCAGGAAGTTTGAACTGGGTGGAGTCTACTAAAACTCTGCAAAGATATGGTGGCCAGACTCCCTCTCTAGATTCCTCCTCTCTGGGCAGGGCATCTCTGAAAGAAAGGCAGCAACCCCAGTAGGGGTTTATAAATAAATTCCCATTTCCCTGGGACAGAGCACTGGGGGAACTGGTAGCAGTGGGCACAACTTGAGTAGACTTAAATGTTCCTGCCTGGTGGTTCTGAAGAGAGCAGCAGCTCTCCCAGCACAGCGCTCTAGCTCTGCTAAGGGACAGACTACCTCCACAGGTGGATCCCTGACTCCTGACTGGGAGACACCTTACAGCAGTGGTCAACAGACACCTCATACAGGAGAGCTCCAGCTGGCATCTGGTGGATTCCCCTCTAAGACAAAGCTTCCAGAGGAAGGATCAGGCAGCAATCTTTGCTGTTCTGAAGCCTCCACTTGTGATACCCAAGGAAACAGGGTCTGGAGTGGACCTCCAGCAAACTCCAGCAGACCTGCAGCAGAGAGGCCTGACTGTTAGAAGGAACAGTAACAAACAGAAAAAAATAGATTCAACATCAACGGAAAGGATGTCCACTCAGAGACGCCATCCAAAGGTCACCAACTTCAAAGAACAAAGGTAGATAAATCCACAAAGATGGGAAGAAACCAGTGCAAAAAGACAAAATCTCCAAAAACCAGAATGCTTATTCTCCTCCAAGGGATCACAACTCCTCTCCAGCATGGGAACAAAACTGGATGAAGAATGAGTTTGATGAATTCACAGAAGCTGGCTTCAGAAGGTAGATAATAACAAACTTCTTCAAGCTAAAGGGACATGTTCTAACCCAATTCTAGGAAACTGAGATCTTTGAAAAAAAGGTTAGAGGAAATGCTAACTAGAATAACCAGTGTAGAGAAGAATATAAACGACTTGATGGAGCTGAAAAACACAGCACAAGAACTTCATGAATCATGCACAAGTTTCAATAGCTGAATCAATCAAGCAGAAGAAAAGATATCAGAGATTGAAGATCAACTCAATGAAATAAAGTGAGATGGCAAGATTAGAGATAAAAGAGTAAAAAGAAATAAGCAAAGCTTCCAGGAAATATAGGATTATGTGAAAAGACCAACTCTACTTTTGAGTGGTGTACCAGAAAGTGCTAAAAACTCAAAATAAACTGAGTAGTGATGGAACATATCTCAAAATAATAAGAGCTATTTATGACAAACCCATAGCCAATATCATACTCAATGGGCAAAAGCTGAATGCATTCCCTTTGAAAGCTGGCAAAACACAAGGATGCTCTCTATCACCACACCTATTCAACATAGTATTGGAAGTTCTTGCCAGGACAATCAGGCAGGAGAAAGAAAGAAAGCATATTCCAATAGAAAAAGAGGAAGTCAAATTATCTCTGTTTCCAGATGACATTATTTTATATTTAGAAAAACCCCATTGTCTCAGTACAAAATTTCCTTAAACTAATAATCAACTTCAGCTAAGTGTCAGGATTAAAAATAAATGTGCAAAAATCACAACCATTCCTATAAACCAATAATAGCCAAACAGAGAGCCAAATCATGAGTGAACACCCATTCAGAATTGCTAAAACGACAATAAAATACTTAGGAATACAACTTAAAACGGATATGAAAGACCTCTTCAAGGAGAACTAAAAACCACTGCTCAAGGAAATAAGAGAGACCACAAACAGTGGAAAAACATTCCATGCTCATGGATAGAAAGGATCAATATTGTGAAAATGACCATAATGCCCAAAGAAATATATAGATTCAATCCTATCCCCATTAAGCTATTAATGACTTTCTTTATAGAATTAGAAAAAGCTACTTTAAATGTCATACAGACCCAAAAAAGAGCCCATATGTCCAAGACAATCCTAAGCAAAAAGAACAAAGCTGGAAGCATCACACTACCTGACTTCAAACTATATTACAAGGCTACAGTAACTAAAATAGTATGATACTGCTATCAAAACAGATATATAGACCACTGGAACAGAACAGAGGACTCAGAAATAATATCACACATCTACAACCATCTAATCTTCAAAAAACCTGACAAAAACAAGCAATGGGGAAAGGATTCCCTGTTTAATAAATTGTGTTGGGAAAACTGGATAGCCATATGCAGAAAACTGAAACTGGACCCCTTATACAAACATTAACTCAAGATAAATTAAAGTCTTAAAAGTAAGACCTAAAACCATAAAAACCCTAGAAGAAAACCAAGGCAATACCTGCAGGACATGGCCATGTGCAAATACTTCATAACTAGAACACCAAAAGGAATGTCAATAAAAGTCAAAATTAATAAATGGGATCTAATTAAACTAAAGAGCTTCTGCACAGCAAAAGAAACTATCATCAGAATGAACAGGCAACATATAGAATGGGAGAAAAATTTTGCAATCTATCGATCTGACAAAGGGCTAATATCCAGAATCTACAAGGAACTTAAACAAATTTACAAGAAAAACGCAACCCCATCAAAAAGTGGGTTAAGGGTATGAACAGACACTGCTCAAAATAAAACGTTTATGCAGCCAACAAACATATGAAAAAAAGATCATTATCACTGTTCATTAGAGAAATGCAAATCGAACCACAATGAGATACCATCTCATACCAGTTAAAATGGCGATCATTAAGAAGTCAGGAAACAACAGATGCTGGAGAGGATGTGGAAAAATAGGAACACTTTTACACTAATGGTTGAAATTAGTTCAACCATTGTGGAAGACTGTGTTGATTCCTCAGGGATCTAGAACCAGAAATACCATTTGACCCAGCAATATCATTACTGGGTATATACCCAAAGGATTATAAATCATTCTACTATATGTACACATAACACACATATGTTTATTGCAGCATTATTCACAATAGCAAAGACTTGGAACCAACTCAAATGCCCATCAATGACAGACTGGATGAAGAAAATGTGACACATATACACCAGGGATTACTATGCAGCCATAAAAAAAGACGAGTTCATGTCCTTTGCAGGGACATAGATGAAGCTGTAAACTATCATTCTCGGCAAACTAACACAGGAACAGAAAACGAACAAAGTTTGAATGCAATGTATGCAGAGTAACACAGCTAATATGTTCCAGTCATGAGACAAAACTAGCACTTTTTTATGTATGAATCAATGGTGTTTGTTGTTTTCAGAATACTTTCCTGAAAACTTTTCAGGTGGGATAGAACTCCTTTAGCTAACAGACACGCTTTAAATTTAAAAGCAGAACCAGGCAACCATAGCCAGGTGAGAGAAAAGTCTTGCACTGTTTTCTCAGAAGAACATACAGCCTTCTACAAACATCTTCTTGCACAAAGCAGAGCAAAAGTAGTTTCTGCAATCAATAACTGAAGATTCCCCAAACAACCACCTAAAAATCTTCCATCAAAGGGGCTTGTGGTTTCAGATTTGAAGATCATGCAGTCAGGTCTCTTCTGCCTTGACCAATCTGGGCTCAGTTACATCAGTAAATCAGATGTAAACAAGTTAGAATCCCTCATTTGCATAAATAGGCTTGAATGGAAAACTGGGCAGGAACTTTCTTTAGAAAAGCCCAGCCTTCCATTTGTTTTCTGGGGCAGACTTGCACAAAAGGCTGCATTTCACCAATCTTTTTTTTTTTCAATTTTTCCAGAAAACAAGCATTCTCCTTTTGCCTCCACAGATCTCGTGTTCTTTTAATACTACATATCAACATTTTTAAACACAGACTTTTTCATTTCCTTCAATTTACTAAGCATTCAGGCCATCATTCCAAACATTAAAAGTGTTCCTCAGCATTTTAGAACTGCAAATGAAAGCAATAGGAGTGAAAGCTGAATATGTGCTGATCTGAGAACATAAGCTGAAAGAAGATTTTTTTTTTTACTTTAACATGTTGTTATTTTATTCAACTCTGTATATTAAAATCAAAGCACAAAAACAAAACTCTTGGCTCATTTCCGAATTTTCTATAATTCTTAATTCATTGTACCAATAGTTTCACTGCATACCAAAGAATGCACATTAGCATTTATAAAGTTTTCAAAGTAAATGTTTAAAATGTTAGCTACAATATTGACTCTGTTTAAATGATCTCTACTTTCTTCTTTACAATGGAAAAAAAAATTCTGATAGTGGCAGATGATATCTCTTTAAGTTGTTAGTCCAACAGATTAAAACATTCCCATTAAGAGCCTAAACTTGTATCTTTTTGTTTTCCATGTTACTGCAAAGCTCAGACACAAATAGTTTGGTGTTGATTACAAATGCCTCTTTCAAATAGCCAACATTATGTAATTTTAAAGTACATGTTTGCTGATCAATAGTAAAAAAAGTAGAGTTAAAAATCTGCCTATGCTAAGGTCTACTGTACTGTAGCTATTAAAAAGTGGGATTACAGCCTAAGGCACCCTGGCTATAAAATTCTGCGTTAACTACTTATGAGCTGTTTGAATTTGGGCAAAATGTTGAAATAATAAATATGTTTCCCCATCTGAAGAAAATGGATACAATAATGGTTTCTGACTTTCAAAGTCATGATGAAAAATAAAAATTGTACTAAATATAATACACGATGTGATTTCTATACAGTGCTATCAAACTACATGATACGAGCTCAATAAATGGTAGATGTATGAATGATGTATTTTCAGTTTCACTTTTTAAATGGCTGTAGCTTCATTTTGTTTTGGAGCTTGGGAACTTTAGATATGATATTTCCTTCCTAATATCTCAAAATTTTGTATCCACAAATCCACATTGTTTTACAAAACTGTGATATTACTTGACTAATTTTCTAAAAAGTCCTGCCCAGTGTTGAAACAAAACTTCTTAAAGTTGTTGTGAAGGGGGATAAGAGTTCAATCTGGCAAATTTGTGTAAATCATCCAAATAAAAATCTCAAAGTATAATCTTTAGGTGGCAAAATTGTTTCTGCTTTATTTTTATTGACTTATATAAGTGAATCTTGTTTCTCTATATTTATGCATCTTTTAAAACAGTTTAAATCTTTGTTAAAATGTCATTTATTAATCAATCAATCCATGTCACATTTATTGCCTAAAACTAACATATTTTTTAAGCAGTAATTTAAATCAGCACCAAAAATTCCAGTTAGTATTAGTTGTAAAATCTGTCCTAGAAATTATTTCTAATATTGAAAGAATTATGTCATGGACAGAATTCTTAGATAGCAACCAAAATTTCTGCTACTGGTATACACATGGTCAATAATTGCCCTTTTTAAGTTGGGCCAAACCTGTATTCTGATGGTATATGCATTTTTCTTGATTTGTTCAAGCTTTAAGACACCAATGTTGAAATAGTTACTCCTATAATTATGTTAGAGCATACTAGCAGCCCAGACAGAAATTTTCTTGTCTACCTTGAAGAATTAAGTTGTTCTATTATCAAAGCAGTTATGAAGGGAGCTGCATGGCAAGGGCATAAGGGCACTCTGTGAGGTTGCTAGCCAACAGCTAGCAAGAAAAATGGAGACTTTAATCTTACTACTGTAAGGAATTGTGCTCTGACAACAAAGTGAAAGAAGAGGACTCAAGCCTCAGAAGTGATAGCAGCCTGGGTCATTACCTTGATTTCATCTGATAAGACCCTGAAAAGAGGCCCCAGTTAACTGATGTCTGGCTCCTAATTCATGGAAACTCTGAGTTAATAAATGTTGTTTTAAGTAATAAAATGTGTGATAATTTGTTATGTAACAACAGATAATGAAAACAAATTAGGTAAATTATAATGCATATAGGTTTGCCCCTTGAGCTTTTAAAGATCTTTTAGATTGATCTGAAGAGGTTAAATTTGATATGAAACTTTTGAGTATTGCTTGAATGAATTTTTCTATGGGAGAAAGAAACAGACTCTAAGATCTTAACCTAAAAAACAACATGAATCTTAAAATGGAAGAGGCAGTTCTGAGTACAACATAGTATCATCCAGGTAAATTTTTTTCAACTTATCTTTTTTCTGTTTGCTTACTTAGAGCTGATTTTATACATAAAACAGTCATCAGTATAGTAGGCGGCCATAGTTACAAACCATTTTTTCTTAACTGTACAGACACTCCCAAAATCCTTATGAAATCATTTTGAAATTGGGGGAAAGCTATGATACAATGAGATTTTTATTAATTTTTAAAAAGGAGAGAGTGTGATGTCTAGGTCTAGGTTTTCCCCCAACCACTTTTTAATCTCACTGGCAGGTTTATACTACAGAGTTCAGAACATATATTATGGGTGTTTTTGAATTTTACTTAATAAAGCCGGGTCAGTGGCAATCTTCCATAGTTTATTATCGTCATTGTGCCATTTAAGCATTTAGAAAAATAATTTAGAAGAGCTAAAATTAATACAGTACTATTCAAATATAGAAAATCCTCAGGTATGTTAGCAAAGATTCTGGACTTTTCCCACACACTATAAAGTATATATAATGTCATCCTAATAGAATATAATTTAGAGAGCCAAAGGAAATGTCACAGACTGTAGCCAGTTGAGATTACTAAAGGTCATCTAGCTTATATTCTCTTTCCTTTAGAAAAACATGTGCCTAAATCTTCCCCGATGACTTCCAAAAACACCCTTTTGTTCTATGATCTCACTATAAATACATATTTAGGTTTTTCCTTTGTGAGAAATGTCTCCTTCATATCTACTGTTAATCACCCATACCTATTTGAGTATATTAAGACTTTGACATTAATGTGAACTAAATTATTCATATAAACATATATTGGAGAATAATGCTATACTCTGATTTGTATTTAGTTACATACTGGTATAATTCTATCTTTACTAAATCACTTCATATTTTTGCTCTTGGGAAGGTAGTAGGGAAACTGTAGTAGCTATGATGAAGATTGTCTAGATGTTCAATAATTCTGATTCCTCTTGCTTTGATGATAATTTTCAGCTTCATTTGAACATGGATTGGGACAAAGTAGATTCTGGCTAATAAAATGTGTGCAGAAGTGAGTCACTTGCAGGCCTGGCCAAGAAAAAAAACAAATCTGAGCTATCTTTTATGCTGTCTTTCTCCCTTTTCCATCTGGCTGGAAACAGGGGATTTCAAAATACTAAAGCAACATCATTGAAAGAGTCTACTTTCTTAAGTCACTGATTGAAAGAAGACTCCAGAGATGGATGCCTGATCTTATCTGATAATTTATGTGAACAAGAAAAAATTTTTGTGGTTGGCCAGTGAGGTTTTGGAGTTAAACGGATTTACCTTTTCCTAATAGTGTAGATTTTCATTATTTTAAAAAGCAATGATTTATGCATTTTAGATTTCATAATAAATTACAGTTGTTTTTATATTTCCAGATCTTTGCATCTATAAAATTGATTGGCAGATTGAATCATTCATTTATTCAGTAAACCAAATATTAATCAATAAGCATCATTTATTCAACATATTTTTGTTTCCTCTCTGTCATATATAAGTTGTGTGCTTAGCAAAGCTCAATTTTAGGTTTCAGCTTTTAAGTGGAGAAGAAAACTACCTAATCACCATCCTCTGGATTTTTTAGATATTTTTGTCTCAATCATAAAGATTAGGATATTTTAATTAATATTTTTAAGCAATTGAACATACGAATGGAGTTTGAGTAATGAAGAAAACCTCAGATATGGAAATGAGATTTTGGTTACTCATTATCTTCACTATAAAAGAATCATCTGCCAAAGAATCTCTTTTTGAATTTCCTTGTTAAATCTCTTCCTTTCCCTATAAAATGAGCTTGCCTAATTAACTCAGTGAATTCCAGAAATCAAAACTTAATACTTATAGCTACTAAATTTATTTAATGAGTAGACTACTAGTGTAATAAAATATTTGCCTATATTGGTTGCTCAGTCACGGTATTTAATATCAAAAATAATATATAGACATGACAACAAATCAAACAATGCAATCCTACTAGCTCTTCTTCAATTGACAGGTTAAAAATTTTAAATATGTCCTTCCACATAATTTTCCATGCCAATTAAAATGGCTTCAAACTCAATTTCACATTTGGGTATTCTAATTTCTCCATTTCTCCCCACAGAAGATGCCCTTGATGCCCCAGAGTCCCTGTAGTCACCGTAGTCCATGGGCAACCTGCATTCCTTGGCAAGTATTACAGTACTTTGTACACTACATTGACAACGTCTCACTTCAATCATCTGAGTCTCTATCTTTGGGGCCTGAGGGGCAGTGTTAGCATCATGATTTGTGTAGCTAAGTCATCAGACATCACAGGGGAGGGAGGTGAGGATTCTTATAACATAAAGAACAGAAATCTATGGATAAAAACCTACACCTTCCTCTCTGTTCTCTAGTGCAACTTTATGAGACACACAACACTATTTCAGAGGGTCTGTGACAGGTGTTTTCTATAATAAGCTTCTAAATAATCTACCTGCAATCAATTTTTTTGTCTCTGGGTTTACTTTGAGGAAAATCCTAATCAAGACTCCCACTAAACGTTATCATACCAAATGTATTAATCTGAGACTAGATTCTTTTTATACTAATAAGGCATCAAATGCATATATATATATATATATGTATACACACACATATTTCTAGTTATATATTGTTTTATATATACAGTATATATTTACACAGTTTATACAATGCAGCTAGCTACATACATATATGTTTGTGTATGTCTGTGTGTATGTGTGTATACTTTCAGTGCATCAAGTTTTATGGCTGAATAGTACTCAATTATGTTTATAAATGCAGCTACACAAGCACACATATATGTAGCTGTATCATATAAACATATATGCAAGTACATATGTGTGTGTGTGTATGCAGCTGTATTATGTAAACTTCAGTGTGCAATTTGATGTATGCATTAAATAGCCTACACGCATGTAACTTCCATATAAACATATAATAGGTTTATGTAAAGCAAAATTTAATTTTTCATTTATGTATATATACATGTGTAATAGTGCACTTTCTGATTTTAAGCTTCACAATCATTATACTTGGAATCTCTCCAATAGTAATGACATATCTTAAGTTAAATTCATGTCATAGTTTAAGTGTCCTAGATACAGGGGACATCTAGTTATTCTCAGTCCTCAGTGTACTTATAGACTAGCATTAAGACATTCATTATCTTAATCTTCTTGTTCTGCTCAGTCCTATGTTGTCTTCAGGCCATGCTTGGCACATATATATCCATTATCCCATTTAACACAGACACATCGCATCAAGTAGATATTTTTAATATCTAGAAATTGTGCTACTCTTTAATGAGACTTCCAGAAGCACACACATTCCTTTTAATTTTAGAACTCATCAGAATATTTCTTTTAATCTTTCTAGATTTTTTTTGTCTGGAAAAGGGAAATTCAGTCTCACAACTCTTTCAGCAGTCTCATATTTCATTTTTTATTATAATTTATTCAAAAAAATCTGCAAACAAATTAAGAAATATTTAGGTTTATTCCAATGTTTATTTGTAGATATTTATAATGTTGTTCATGCAGTGATACTCATTGATGCTTTCAGTGTTCTTACATACTTTGATAATTTCTCATAAGTTAAATACTCACTAAATAGATTGAAATTGGTTACTTTAAATCTGAGTCTGTGGTATTTATAAAGGTTAGATTGTGATTATGAATTTTCAAGGAATCTATTTTTCTCTCTATCATAATTTCAGTTACTGAATATTACTTTATTCTTTAGCTTACAGGTGTTGGATTTTTGGTGTTCCTTCCAGAAAGTTGCTGAGCTTTCTCTCACTTTTTAAGGGCTCTAACCTTTATATATTGTATTCTCTCCAGTAATTATAACAAAATTTTACACAGATGTTTATAGGAGATTTGCTGATAATTGCAACTACTTGAAATCAATCAATCATGGTATCCTTCAGTATGTAAATAAATAAATAAACTGTGGTACTGCCAGACAATGAAATATTATTCAGCACTAAAAGAAACTAGCTGCCAAGTCCTACAAATATGTAAACTTAAATGCATATTACTAATTGAAAAAAAGCCAATCTAAAGAGTCAACATAACTTATTATTTCAATAATATGACATTTTGGAAAAGACAAAACTGGAGACATAAGAAGATCAGTGGTTGTCTGAGGTTAGAGCCAACTTGTGGAGAGTCAAACAGAATACAGAGGACTTTTAAGACAGAGAAAATACTCTGTATTACAATAATAATGGGCAAATGGCATTATATATTTATCCAAACCCATAGACTAAACAACACCAAAAGTGAACCCTAATGAAACAATGGAATTTGCATGATTTTGATGCATCAACATACTTTCATGAATTGTAATGTGTACCACCCTTGTGTGCAATGTTAATAATGTGGGTAACCATGCTTGTCTGGACATAGAGAGGATATAGAAAATCTCTGTAACTTCACAATTTTGTGATGAACATAAAACTTCTCTAAAAAAGTCGTCTTAAAAAAGTTCTGTTTTATCTAGGATCAGCATGTCCTTAGGACATGCCCCAGTTTCAGGGTGTGCTTGCCTTTGGGTATTCATGACTCAATTTTGGATTGGTCTCTGAGGATTTTTTTTAATCTTATTACATAAGCCAAAGGTTTAAAAAATCATCATCTAGCCATGTTGTTGCAAATGACAGGATATCATTCTTTTTTACAGCTCTTTTAATAGGCTGAATAGTACTCTGTTGTATTTCTGTATTACATTTTCTATATCCATTCATCTGCTAATGGACACTTATATTGATTCTAAATCCTGGCTATTTTAAATAGTGTTACAATAACCATAGAAGTGCAAATATCTCTTCAATATAGTTATTTCCTTTCTTTGGGGTCGACACCTAACAGTAAGACTGCTGGATTATATTGTGGTTCTATTTTTTGTTTATTTGTTTTTTTGGGAAACTCCATGGTCTTCTCCTTAGTTGTGATACTAATTTACATTTTCACCAACAGTGTGAAGGTTCCCCTTTCTCTACTCATTTGTGGAGGCTAAAAATTAAAACCACTGAACTCATGGAGATAGAGAGTAGAATGATGGTTCCCAGAAGCAGAGAAGAGTAGTAGAAGTTGGGGTGGGAACTGGAAATGGTTAATAGGTACAAAAATATAGTTAAATAGAATGAATAAGATGGAATATTAGCACAACAGAGTGACTATACGTAATAATAATTTATTATACATTTAAAAATAACTAAAGAGTATAATTGGTATGTTTGTAATACAAATAAATAATAAATGCTTGAGGTGATAGATACCTCATTCATTCTGATATTATAATATATTGTATGCCTATATCAAAATATCTAATGTACCCCATAAATATACACACCTACTATGTACTGCTAAGAATTATAAACTTAAAAAATTATCCAATATGCAATATCAGAGGTTTCAAAATATCAGAACCTCCTTGTTACTAAACCATGAAAGTGAGCTTAGCAAATTCCTTCAGTACCAAGTATGAACTACATTACTAAATGTAGATTCTCATTTGGGACCTTGGCAGGATGCTTGGCTCTTAGAAGAGGAATGTCAATCAATTTTAAACCTAGGGTTAATAGAAAAAAATATACTAAATTAGATAATAAATGATAGTATGGGAATTTAGATGAAAGTATAGTAATTTGGAGCTAATGAAGTTTTGGCTATCCCTTCTCAAATAGTTCAATCCTCACTGACAAGTGGGTTAAAATGTCAAAGGCTCTGTCACACTTAGTATGTGATATGAGAGAAATATCAGAGTTCCCGTAAAGCCATTTAACCTGAAGAAGTGAAAATTTAAGCCTGCTTTTCTTAGATGAGTATGAGGGTGGGGAGGATGAATAGGTGTTTGTTTTTTATTCAGTGAGCTTGAGATGCCTGTTAGATTTCTAGGTAGTTAAGCTGAGAAAGCAGTTGGCCATGTGCATTTGGAGATAATCTACATTTAAACAGACATCTGAGCATTTATTGGTGTATGAATAGTCTGAAAATCCATGACACTGATTAAAAATGACAAAGGAACAAGTGAAGAATAAAAAAAGAAGCTATACAAAGACTTAGTTTCAGGCCAATGTATATTTTAGAAAACCACAGTTCTTGTGCTCAGAATGTGTATGCCATCCTTTGAACATACCTAGGCAGTCTACAGATATTAAGGCTTTCCAATGAATTTTATTACATATACTCATATATTTAGGAAAAAGCCTTTTTCTCTCACTTTATAAACTTATTTTTAGATTATGTATCTGTAATGAGACTGCATTACCCTGATGTTTATTTTACACTCAGCATGTTAAACTATGCTTAACTTCAAAGTCACTTCATGCCAAAAGGAAACTACATCTGCAGTGCTTTCACTGGTTGTCTATACAAACAGGTTTAACTGTAATTTATTCAGCATATAAATAGATTAAGATAAACCATAGCTTTTTTTTTGCTTTGAGATTTCCTTTACCTTTGAGGTTGTTGAAACCTTAGGTTATTTGAGTATTTAAAAATTAATGCCTTTGTTCATTTTGAGCAGTTGCCAGGTTGTAATAGACCTCATCTGTTTTGGTATTTAAACTTTTTTTTGTGAGGAATTCATTTGTTACACAGTTTTTATTTTACTCAAAAGATTCTATTCTTTTGTACTTCTCTTTTATTGATGTTCTTTTCTGTTCAGAGTTGTTTTTGCAATCCTGTCCTTGAAGCTTGTTTTTAAGTGTAATCTAAAACATTGTGGAACACTGGTAAATATTCATGATTATTAGAAAACCTAAGATCTTGTTCCAGCTACATTTTATCAAGGAATAGAATATTACAAGCACCCCAAAAAACTAATCACGCCCCTTTCTAGTCATGACTCCCAGACAGCAACTACTATCTTGACTTTAAAATTATATACTAATTTTGGCTGTTTTTGTGCTGTATAGCATTGAAACCATAGGGCAACTGGATCTTCTTTATATCTGATTTTTTAATTCAACAGTTTTCTTTTAAAAGTCTCCCAAGTTGTTGCATATAGTTATAGTTGATGTACAGTAATCTATCATAAAGATATTTTCAAATTTAATTATTCATTCTGATATTCATGGATATTTGAGAATTTTCCATTTCAGAGCTATTTCAAATGTTAAATATGCATTTCAATACTTTCTTGGGATATATGCCATACTTCTGTTGGATATATACCAAAGAGCAAAATTTATATGTTAGAAGACAACATATGGTCATCTTCTGGAGATATTAATAAACAGTTTCCAAGTATAGTTGTGCCATTGAAACTGCCCCCAGCAGGGCATGAGAGTGCCAACTACTTTGTTTACTTACTGTTATTTGGAATTTTCTATTTCTTCCATTTTTGGAAAATACACTTGTTGAATTTTACCAAATGTCATGTTAATATGCATTTTTTGGACAAAGTTTTGAATATTTTTTACATATTTATTGACCTTTCTCATTGTATGTATGTTTAATGTTTTGTTCATTTCCATCAGCTATTTTCTGTCTTTTATTTATCAGTTTTCAGGAAGGAGTTCATTTTTAAACACACTTACTTTGCAGTATTGTGGGTCATCTCCATGAAGATGTCAGATCAAATTAATAAAAAAAATTTAAAATAAAGACACAGGGTCAGTGTTTTAAACATAGAGGTGACAGATGAGGCCATAGCAACAAATATGGCATCATAAAGATAGTGTGGAGAATATGACAAAAAAACAGAACTTTGAGTAACTGCTGGGACTAGAGAAATAAAAATACAAAATAGAGCCTAGTCAACTGAGTAGGAAGTACCAGATTAGGGAGTCTCAGAGAACCCTGAGCCAGCTATTTAACCAGTCTTGACATTGCGATTGGAGTTCTGTTGGAATGACCCACAAAAACCCTATTGCTCTAGTGAAGCAAACTTAACACTGACCTCTACATGACCTTTAGAAAACTCTCAGAGAAATTTATCAAACTCTATCCTCCTGAGAAGACCACTCTGTAAACCATGCTGCCTAACTACTACTCCTAAGTTTAAAATTGCAATTCACATTAAGTGCCAACAACACTAATCCCATCAGCCCCACTGTTCTGCTTACAACAGTCACCATAGCAGCAATATTTCTAACTTATCTTTTATCACCTGGACACTTATACCCAAATTGGCTCACTCTTTGGATTTAACTCTCTTGAAGATTTATTCACATCTTATCCTTTAACACACTATATTCTAAGTATGATTTTAACTATTCTGAGACATATCTCTAGCCATTTTTCCCTGAAAACTTCACTTATGTAAATGTTAGTAATATGATTATCAGCATCTCACACAAATGTTCTTTTCCAGCCAAAAATATTATAGATTCAGAGAGAGAAAATCAGAGTATTTCCCTTAATTTATTCCATATCATCTCCCTTCTTCCACTCACATCTGCCTGCAGTATAAATAGGAGCCATGGTGATTGTACTGATATATAACATGTCATTTTATACCCAAATCGTTATTATGACTTCCAATATCACTCAAAGGAAAACCTCAAACTCTTACCTTCTCCTTCAATATTTTGGTAACTTGTCACTTCCATGCCCTACTCCCCACCCCCCTGGTTCAATTTTCTAATACTTTTGTTCATTCATGTTTAGTCACACAGAAATTTGTGATTTCTTTAAATGCCTAGTAGGCCTCTGAGGTTCTTGTCGAATGCTAAACTCTGTACCTAGAATTCATTTTTCCATATGACTGTAGAGATTTTATTTTTGTTCTTTGAGATCTTTGTTTAAATATTATCTAATTAGAGAAGTCTTTTTTTTTTTAAAACAGATTTTAGCTCTTGTTGCCCAGGTTGGAGGGCAATGGCGCAATCTCGGCTCACAGCAATCTCTGCCTTTCGGATTCAAGCAATTCTCCTGCCTCATCCTCCCGAGTAGCTGGGATTATAGGCATGCACCACTACACCTAGCTAATTTTTTTGTATTTTTAGTAGAGATGGGGTTTCTCCATGTTGGTCAGTCTGGTCTCAAACTCCCGACCTCAGGTGATACACCCGTTTTGCCCTCCCAGTGTGCTGGGATTACAGGAGTGAGCCACCGTGCCCAGCCCCCAGAGAAGTCTTTATTGTCCCATCTGAAATATCCACCCTATTTCACTCTCTTTTCACATTGCTTCATCTTCGTCACTCTGAAAATTATAAAATTAGGAGTTAAAGGATTTCATATCAGCAAATCAGAGCAAAAGGTTGTTAAGCTCATTGAGGTAAGATGCAAGGAGGGCCTGAACTGAGGCATGGGAATAATACAGGAGATAAAGATTTAGATGTATATAAGACTTTGACCTAGAATCACAAATAACTAACTATAGGCATGAAGCAAAGACTAATATTGGAAAAAGGAATCAAGAATAATTGGAATGATTTAATGTGTTTGTATTTCAAAGAATGCATCTACACTGATTCCAAAAACAGCAAATTAGAATATGAAGAAAGCTTGTCTGAGATGATAGGGGAATGTAGAGATTGCAAAGGGGGTTACAACAGGGAAGACTCTTTTTTCTATATAATTAAAACTAGTTAATATAACTAAATTAAATTATTTATCCCCAGGGAATTCTTAAATGTCCAGAGAAAAGGGAAAACAATCTCATATAAATTGAACAATTTTTGATTTCAAGCACCTCATTGTATTCTTATTTTATATTCTTTTAAAAATAAAAAATCAATGGGAAAACTACAGGTGTATAATCTAAAAATATAAGTAATATGTTTTTATCAATGGCAAAGAAAAATCATATTTATCACTTATTAGAAACTTCAAACATAAGTAAAATTTACTGTTTAGGTTCACAGGGCTTTCAAGCACTATGAAACTAATATAAAATTTAGCATGGCCTAGAGAAGGTTTAGTTCGTAAACTCAGACTCTAAAATTTGACTAGAATTTCATAAAAACTAAAAGAAATTTGACATTCCTGATGTATCTAGCACCTTGTGGTATCCTAGAGTACACTCCAGGATGGAAAAATAGCATTATTGGAAACACTAGTGAAATTTGCATAGTATCTAGTTTAATTAATCATATTAGACTAATGTTAATTTCTGAGATTTGACAAATGAACCATGAAATATCAACATTAGGGGAAACTGGTTGGAAAATATGCAAGAATCTATATGTTATATTTATAATATTAAAAAAATGCAAAATTATTACAAAATAAATTTTATTAAATTACAGATGTGTGAAATAAGTGTACAGTAATATAACACTTTTATAAATATGAATTTGTATTGCAGCTTCAGTTGTGCAGTAGTATGAATACTAAAAATGTTATTGTGATTTTATTTTAAATAATATAATGTACATAAATAGAAAACTAGATTCTGGTTCCAGATGGCTGCCTAGAGAAATTTGACCGCCATCCTCTCCAGAAAGAAGAACCAAACTTACAAATAGATAATTACTCCTCAAATAGAACATCTAGGAGAGAACACTAGAGTGAAACAAAGAACTTATGGGATACAACTGAGGCATAGAAAGAGAAGGAAATGAATCGTCAACTCACCCAAGATAGTCTGAGAGCCTTGAAGGATTCTCTATTATGAGGAAAGGGTAAGTGAGAGAACCTCAGTGTTACACATCCCCACTGTGGAATGCTGTAATCAGAACCATGAGAGAGCTCCACTACCCACACAAACCCTGATACTACTGTGAACAGTGATTTGAAATTCCCAGCAGAGCGTTGCACCAGACAGGGAACTCATGCTAGGCCATTTACACTCCCATGACCTAAGTATCTGCAATAAAGCACCATTGTGAGAGTACAGCCATAATAGGGCTGCATCCTGACCTGGACACCACAACCTCCATATCTCCACATTCCCAAATTCCTCACTAACACCCCCTAGTGTTTACCAAGAGGGCTACAGTGGCACACCACTGGCTAGACAAAAGGTGCTGTGGGGTCTTCAGGACTCTAGCCCACAGAGAATACTACTCTCTGAGGAAAGGACAACACAACGTATTAAAAAATCAGGAAACTGAGACAATGAAAACTGAAACATATGCTTCCAAGAGCCTGAGTGCTCCCCATCTGGGTCTGTGAGAAGTGGTCCCATGCCAGCCCCAGCACAAACTCTGTGCTAAGCCTCACAAGCAGAGTGTGAGATCCCCTCTCATGGGCATAGCAGACTCTGGGCTCAGACTTATGTGGAGAGAACGGGACTCCTTCTCCATCTTTGCACACCACTTAAGGCATAGTTTCTGCTGCTGCTGAAAGAGGCTGAGGTGGGTGAGCCAGAGGGCTGTCCAGGGCTGTGAGCGGTTGCTATGCCCTTATTAGTAGTGTGATCCTTATGCTTGGCTTGTGTGTGAATAGTGGGGTCCCTCCTTTATCTGTGCAATGCTGTTGTGCTGCTGCTGTCAAGAGCAGACAAGTCTGAAAACTGTGTGTATGGGGATGTGAGTGACAACCCTGCATTGCTGCTGCACACAGCAGCATACATGACTCAGGATCCAAAGGATCATCCCACCACTGCAACTGCCATTACCCACACTACACCAGCTGCCCAGGGACCCAAGAACGTGCTCTGCCTGTCCCATCACTGCCTTTACAAGAATCCGGTTAGGCCACCCAAAGTCCCCCAAATTTTCCCACTCAGTCCTGTTAACACCAGTGCCACCATAAACAACCCTGAGCCCCAAGAACAGGTGCACTAAGCCCACTGGTACCATCACTAGTGCCCAAAAACTGGCCAGCCAGGCATTCATTTTTCAACAAAACTTATCGTAACCTCCTCTAATATAAAAACCCTAAACCACCAAGGAAATTGTATATACTACTGATGCTGTTTGCAGTTGAATAAATCATGCATAGACTGCACTACTGAACACATTCAGAAGGAAAACCAAAGGGCCCCACCTAACAAGTATTATAACTACATCCTCATTAAAAAGTCTTTCTCTGTGAAAGTAAATTTAAAAAATTAAAAGAAGTGACTATTACACCAGATGTGCAGATATCAACATAAAGATACAGGAGACAAGAAAAAGCAAGGAAATATGACACCTCCAAATGAACAAAATAATTCTCTAGCAACAGATCCTAATCTAAAAGAAATTAATGAAATCCCAGAGTATTAAAAAATACAAAAATCAGAAAATCAAATAATGATATAAATGAGAAATTTACTGAAAAGATATTTATCATTAAAAAATAACCAAACAGAAATTCTGGAGTTGAAGAACTCCTTGAATAAAAACAAAACAGACCAGTAGGCAAAGAATTTTCAAAATCTGTTTAATCATATATGTTCAAAATTTACTTAATGAAGTTTTCAAAATTTATTTAATTAAATAATAGATAAATTTTTTTCCAAGTCTAGTAAGAGATTTAGATATCCAGTTACAGGGATTCCAACAATACCCAAACAGATGCAATGCCAAGTGGTCTTCTTCAGAAATATGGGGAAAATATCTAAATCAATGACAAAGAAAAAATTCTAAAAGCAGCTAGAGAAAAACATCTTGCCTATATAAGATGGCTTCTAACAGGAGACTTCTTAGCAGAAACCATACAGGCCAGGATAAGATAGGATGATATATTTAAAATGCTAATAGAAGAAAAGAAATCCAGTCAAGAAAAATCATATTCAGCAAAATCATCCTTGATAAATGATGGCAAAATTTAGTCTTTCTCACATAAGCAAATGATAGGGGAATTCTAGTCTTATAAGAAATGCTCAAGGGAGCTCTAAACCTGGAAGTGAAAGGATGACATTTACCAAGAAAACACACACGAAAAATAAAACTCAGTGATATTTCAAACACATAAATGAAGAAAAGACTTAAATGGTACCACCACAGAAAATCAGCAAACCACAAGGAGAATCAATGAGAAAAAGAAAAAAGAGAGAAAGAACATGCAAAACAGCCAGAAAACAACATGAAGAGAACAAAACCTTACGTATCAATAGTAACCTTGAGTGTAAGTAGCTTAAAATATAATCTCACTGAATGGATTTAAAAATATCATCCAACTATATGCTGCCTCAAAAAAATGCATTTTACCTGAAAATACATAAATAGATTGAAAGTAAAGGGATGGAAAAGGATATTCTATGCAAATGAAAACCAACAATGAGCAGGAGTAACAATACTTGTATCAGATTAAAAAAAAGAATTTAATGGAAAAAACAGATGATAAAAGTAGTCACTCTACAATGATAAATGAATCAAACCAGCAAGAGGATGTAACAATTCTAAATATATAGTCTTTCAACACTGGAGCACTCAGATTCATAAAGCAAATCTTATTATATCTAAAGAAAGACTTTAATTGCTATTTAGATTATATATTTAAAATGACCACTATATGGTAATAATGGAGCACTCTCACAACACTCACTCTCAACATTAGACTGATCACTGAGGCGGGAAATCAACAAAGAAACATTGTACTTATACTGGACTTTAGACCAAATGGACATGACAGATATTTACTGAAAATTTTATCCAACAACTGCGGAATATATATATTTTTTGTCATTAGCACATGAAACATTCTCCAGGATTGAGCATATGTTCGGTGATAAAACAAGTCTCAACAAATTTTAAAAAATCAAAATCTTATGTATCTTTCCAGATTACAATGGGATAAAATTAGAAATCAATACCAAGAGGAACTTTGGAAACTATACAAATACACAGAAATTAAAAAACATGCTCCTGAAAGCCCATAGAGTTAATAAATAAAATTAAGATGAAAATCAAAAAGTTTCTTGAAACAAATGAAAATTAAAACACAACATACCAAAATCTGTGGGACACAGAAAAAATAGTGCCAAGAGGGTAGGTCATAGCAATAAATGCCTACATCAAGAACTAAAAAGAACTAATATAAATAATGTAACGATGTTCCTCAAGGAAATATAAAAGCACAAACCAAACCTCAAATTATCAGGAAAAAAGAGAAATAATAAAGATCAGAACAGAATGAAATGAAAGAGACTTAAAAAACCACAAAGGATCTATCAAATAAAAAGTTGTTTCTTTGAAAAGATAAATATAATTGATAAATGGCTAACTGAACTAGTGAAAAAAATAAAGGGAGAAAAATCTCTGGAAACAAAATTTAAAATGCAAAAGGATACATTACAACTGATATGCAGAAATACAAAAAATAGCCACAGACTTTTATCAGATAAAATATCAGATAAAAGTAGCTGCAAATATCTTCAACAAAATTGAATGCAATAGTACATAAAAAATAATATACCATTATCAAGAGGGATATAGCCTAATGATTCAAGGATGGTCCACTATATGCAAATTATTAATAAACGTGACACTGCATTAACATAATTAAGTACAAAAAACATATGGTAATCAATATGTACAGAAAAAGAAAAATCGCATAGCTAAAATCATTCTAAATGGAGAAAAAATTGCAAGCCTTTTTTTCTAAGAATAGGAACCAGACAAAGATGTCCATTATCACCACTCCTATTTAACATAGTAAGGGAAGTCCTAGCCAGAGCAATCAGGCAAGAGAAAGAAATAAGAAGCATCCAATTTGGAAAAGAGGAAGTTAAATTTTCCTTCTTTGCAGACAATGTCTTATATCCTAAAAAAAGAAAAAAAAAAGAAAAAAAAAAACAACAAAATAAAACAAAAAAAAAAAACTTCACCAGAAAAACTCTTAGAACCAAAAAAGAAATTTTGTAAAATTTCAACATACAAAATCAACATATAAAAATCAGTAGCATTTCTACACACCAGTAATAAAGTAGCCAAAAAAGAAATCAATAAGACAATTCCATTTACAATCACTACAAAAGTAAATATCTAGGAATAAACTTATTCAAAAAGGTAAAAGATCTCTATGAGGAAAACTACAAAAGACTGGCAAACGAAATTGAAGAGGGCACAAATAGAAAGACATTCCATGCTCATGGATTGGAGAACTTGATATTCTTAAGATGACACACTGTCTCCTTAAAATTAATAAATTTAATGCAATCCCTATAAAAATAAAAATGTAGTTTTTATAGAAATAGAAAAAGCTATTCTAAAATTCATATGGGACCAAAAAAGGGTCTGAATACCCAAAGCAACCTTGAGCAGAAAGAACAAAATGAGTCATCACACAACCTGACTTAAAAACTATTACAAGGCTACAATAATGAAAACAGCATGGTACTGACATAAAAGTAGACACATAGACCAAAACAACAGAATAGATAACACAGAAATAAATCCACGTATTTACAGCCAACTCAACTTCAACAAAGTTATCAATAACATCTATTGATGGACACCCTATTCAATAAATGATGCTGGGAAAACTGGATCACCATATGCAGAAAGATAAAATTGGATGCTTGCCTCTCACTATATACAAAAAAAAATTCAATATTATTAAAGACTTAAAGATAATACCCAAACCATAAAACTACAAGAAAAAAAAATAGGAAAAACTCTTCGGGACATTGGTCTAGGTGAAGATTTTATGTCTGTGATCTCAAAACCACAGGCAATAAAAATGAAAATAGACAAATGGGACCATATTAAACTAAAAACATCTGCACAGCAAAATAAACAATCAACAGAGTGAAGTGACAACCTCTTGAATATAAGATATTTGCAAATTACTTATCTGACAAAACACTAACATGCTGAATTTATAAGGAACTCATACAACTCAACAATAAAAAGACAAATACATAGTTCCATTAATAAATGGGCAAATAACGTGAGCAGGCCTTGTTTGAAAAGAATACATACAAATGGTCAATGGATATATGAAGGTTTTCTTAACACCGCTAATCATTGGGGAAATGCAAATGAAAAAAAACAAAAAAAACATCATTTCTCCGCAATTAAAATAGCTATGTTTAAAAATACAAACACCTGCACAAAAAAAAAATTTAAATAAAATAAAAAATAAATTAACAGATACTGCTTAGGATGCAGAGAAAGAGAACTCTTACATACTGTTGGGGGCAAAGTAAATTAGTACAATCATTTTGAAAAAATGTAAAAAGATTTTCCAAGAAACTAAAAACTAAAAATAGAACTACCGGTTGATTTAGTGATCCCACTACTGGGTATCTAGCCAAAAGAAAGGAAAACAATATATCAAAAGAATACTTGTACTCACATGTTTATTGCAGCAAAATTCACGATAGCAAAGACAATACAATCAACCCAAGTGTCCATCAACAGATAAATTGACAAAGAAAATATTGTTGTATATGAGTATATAACAGACAAATGGATAAAGAAAATATATGTGTGTGTATGTGAAATGTATGTATATATGTATAATTTGTAGTGTGTGTGTGTGTATATGTATATATGTATATATGTGGTGTGTGTGTAATACTATTTGATCATAAAAAATGAAATCATATCCTTCCTAGCAACGTGGATGGAATTGAAGGTCATTATGTTAAGATAAGCCAAGTACAGAAAGATTAATACCTCATATTCTCCCTCATATGTGGAGGCTAAATATTTTGATTTCATGGACAAGGAGAATAGAACAATAAATATCAAATACTTGGAAAGGTGATTAGCAGCAGTGAAGATGAAGAAATACTGATTATGTGTATAAACATATAGTTAGAAGAAATACATTTCTATGTTTGATAGAAGACTAGGGTGACTATGCATAGTAACAATATTATGAATATTTCAAGGCAACTGAAGAGAGGACATGAAATAATATCAACCCATAAAAATGATAAATACTTAAGGTAAGGGATACCTCAAATACCCTGACTTGATCATTACACATTCTATGAATGTAACAAACATTAACACATACCTCTAAATATGTTCATTATTACATATCAATAAAAGAGGGGGAATAGAGCAAAACTAATTTCCAACAAACTTTTTGGAAGATTTTTTTCTATTTACTTGGTATATGTAATAGCTATAGTTGGTGCCAGTGAGCAACTTTTCTAAGCCAACACACAAAAAAGTCCCCCAAAACAAGATATGTGCCTACTAAAAGTCTTCTTAATCATTTATTTTCATAATATGCCGACTAACAGCCTGTAAGTACAAATAACTACTTATATAGTCATATATATAAGATCCTTAAATTTCCATACGTTGCTTTGTTTCTCAGTTCCCATCCTTCAGGCAAGAGGTGCCCAGACAGAAATTTTGGCCTGAGCCTCAAAATATTGAAATCATATTTTGCTGCTTCCCCTCCCCATAGATAACTCCATGGTAATTCTAAAGTTAAATTTGCATCCACTTATTGCTTTTTCTAGTTACTGGGGGTTATTTTGGAGATGTTATTTGCATAAGATTTTAAGCAACTGGAGGTTTAGTTTTTCCTTTTTCTAGAGCATTTTAAAGCAAATGCTAGCAAGTTACTAATAAATGGGCATAAAGTTTTAGTTGTGCAAAGTAAATAGGTTCTAGACATCTGCTGTACAACATTTTGTCTATAAAAATTTTGTATTACACAGTTAAAAATTTAAGAGGGTAGATCTCACAACTTGTTTTACCATGATAAAATAATAGAATGAATAAGTGCTAGTTTTTATAACTGATAAATGCCATGGCTTGCTCAAATAATTGCAATGAGAAACAATCATCTGGAGAACGTTTTTTATTCTAAAATTATGACTCATGTGTATTGAGACTTTGAATAATAATAGTTACTCCTAAAGAGCATTATTTTGAGGTAATTTTGGATAGTTTTCTACTATTTTATCAATTATTTTAGCAAGGAAACATGAAATAGGTATTTGAAACCCTTCTTTCTTCATTGACATAGCACTGACTTCTGGAATTCAACCATTAAGATCAACTCAAAAAGACACCAAAGAAAATACTTGTACAACACTCTCTACACTAGAAAAAAAAACTTCAAATTTTAAATACATAGCATATTTTCAAAAAAGCTCTTTAAGAAAATTCCACTGGTTGAATAATCTTACAGTAAACCACTGTGACATGCAATTTACCCATAAAACAAACCTGCATATATACACCTGAATCTAAAATAAAAATAAAAAATGTAATTTTTTAAAAAAGATCATTCTCCAAAAAAAAAAAAAAAGCCACAACAAAAATACACATTTAAAAATGAAAAGTCTTTTTGTTCTCTCTCTTTTCTTTTTTAGTGCAGTGGTCACTCTAAATCACTTCAGCCTTGACATCCTAGGCTCAGGTGATCTGCCACCTCAGCCTCCCAAGTAAATGCGAATACAGGCACATGCCACCAAGCATGTCTATTTATTATTATTATTTGCCAAGACAAGGTATATTACCCAGTCTGGTTCAGAACTACTGGGTACAAGGGATCCTCTGGCTTGTGTCTCCCAGTGTTTGGGATTACAGGTGTAAGCTACCATATGTGGCCTGAGAAGTCTATTGGATAAATTTCATATTTTGATAAAATGTTTATTATCACTGTATTAACTTTATAGGGATCATAACCTTTTCTAGAATGTTTTACAAGTACTGATAATTACCTACTTGAATATCAAAGCTGAAATTGACTTAATTTGGATGATATGCCATGCTATGCCATTATATATCTAGAACTCTAAGATTAAAACTCAACTAAATGTTGATATAATCTTATCACCTAAACTATAAATAAGTGAAGGTTGAATCATGAACCAAGATGTGTAACAATATATAAAGTTAATTAAAAAGATATTTTTATTCCTGCATTTGGTAAAATTCATGGAAAGTTTGAATTTATAACAAAATAAACGTGAATTAACTATTTACAGTCAAAATTGAGCTAGTAGCTATGGGTAGATACAGACTGAATATAGTAGAAGGCTACTGATCTTTATGTGTATTTTAGCATTCTATTTTTTTTTAATTGTACTTTGGGCTCCGGGGTACATGTGCACATCCTGCATCCTGCAGGATTGTTGCATAGGTACATACATGCCATGGTGGTTTGATGTCTCCGTCCCCTCCCTCTCCACACACCTACAACAGGCATTTCTCCCTGTGTTATCCCTCCCCATCCTCCCCACCCACTGCTGTCCTTCCCCTCCCCTCCCCTCCCCTCCACCCCTCCACCTAATCCAGATAATGTTTCTCCCTTCCCTGTGCCCAAGTGTTCTCATTGTTCATCACCTGCCTATGAGTGAAAACATGTCGTGTTTGGTTTTCTGTTCTTGTGTCAGTTGGCTGGGAATGATGGTTTCTGGATTCATCCATGCCCCATTGTCTCATCCCAAAACCTCCTTAAGCTGATAAGCAACTTCAGCTTTCTCAGGATACAAAATCAATGTGAAGAAATCACAAGCATTCCTATACACCAATAACAGACAAACAGAGAGCCAAATCATGAGTGAACTCCCATTTACAATTGCTACGAGGACAATAAAATACCTAGGAATACAACTAACAAAGGATGTAAAAGATCTCTTCAGGGAGAACTACAAACCACTCCTCAAGGAAATGAGAGAGGACACAAACACATGGAAAAACATTCCATGCTCATGATTAGGAAGAATCAATATTGTGAAAATGTCTATACTGCCCAAAGTAATTTATAGATTCAATGCTATCCCCATCGAGCTACCTTTGACCTCCTTCACAGAACTGGAAAAAGCACTTCAAACTTCATATGGAACCAAAAGAGAGCCTGCATAGCCAAGACAATCCTAAGCAAAAAGAACAAAACTGGAGGCATCACGCTACCTGACTTCAAACTATACTACAAGGCTACAATAATCAAAACAGCATGGTACTGGTACAAAAACAGACATATAGACCAATGGAACAGAATAGAAGCCTTGGAAGCAATGTCGCACATCTGCAACCATCTGATCTTGACAAACCTGACAAAAACAAGCAATGGGGAAAAGATTCCCTGTTTAATAAATGGTGTTGGGAAAACTGGCTAGCCATATGCAGGAAGCTGAAACTGGACCCCTTCCAGACAGCTTACTCTAAAATTAACTCCAGATGGATTAAAGATTTAAACATAACAACTAACACCATAAAAACCCTAGAAGAAACCCTAGGCAACACCATTCAGGATATAGGCACAGACAAGGACTTCATGACTAAAACACCAAAAGCAATGGCAACAAAAGCCAAAATGGACAAATGGGATCTAAATAAACTTAAGAGCTTCTGAACAGTATTTTAGCATTCTTTACCAATTTTTTGGCTTGTTATTACTTTAGCCTTTTATAAA